>OZ026515.1:14088568-14131001 GCA_964019695.1 Loripinus fragilis | reverse complement strand
TTCGTTCGTGCTTTGGAATATTTATTTATCTACCACGTTCTATTGCACGTTTATGATTTACTAAGCATGGCTCTTTCATTCCTGTTTTTAAAACTTTTACGAGGGCTGTTCAAATATGAATGCAAGTAGCTTCATAACTTTCTTCACATATTTGCTACGACAAAATGGCATACCTTTCTGGAAAGAACTATTTGTCGCCTTTAAAATGGCACCAAACATAAAGAAACACTCACTATATTTCTCGAGTTACAGACCCTTATATAAAGGCCATTGCTGTATACTGAAGTTTTTCTGAAGCAAATTGCAATACACGTTTTGGTACATGTGCGGATATAGTGTCATATCTTTGTAAGTTTTAGACAAAATGACACCAAATTTTAGATGCAAGTTTAAGTAACAATCCTGAAGTTGCTTGCTGGAAAAAGTTTATATAATCCTGTTTCAATCTCGAGTAAACAGGTACGTTTGTGACGTCATTAGTTTTATGATAAACGTCATTTTGAGTTATCTACTGGTGATGTAATAGTGAACATCGCTGTGTCGTTTTCTTTGCGTTTTGTTGAAAACATGCTAAATATGTCATTAGGGAGTTTTCAAAACGCGCCGTCCTCTATTTACAGAGTAATCATATTTTATATCATTTTTCAAGCATTTCTCTGCTTCTTAATGACGTATTTACATTAATTAAAATATGTTCACTCTGTCTCGTCCTCAAGACCAGGTGAGTAATGTTATTGTAAATAATGCCTATAGTGGTCAAACTTAAAGTTTACGTTCAAATTTAGAATAAAGCCGCAATGTTATTGCAAAAAAAAATGAAGTATAAATTCTATAACCCCTTCACTTAAGGCATTTTGACTTAATAAAAAAGCTTTTCAGCGTTTAAAAATTACCCAATATCCATCAATAATTTGTAGTAACAACTCAGTATGAGCGGTCAACATATTGTCTTTGAGTTAAAACTAGTTTAAATGTTGCTGTGTGCATTTTGTTAGATATAAGTTTAACTGAAAACTGAAAGGTGGTGTTTTGTTTACCATGTTTTTGCAAAAATAAGGAGACTTAAGTGAAAACGATTCGTTGTAATTTAACAAAAGCATGTCGGATTTTTGCAACTTTTACAGAATCATTATATAAGAATATGGGGATACTTCCTTAAAAATTTCAAGAAATTTCACCTGTTTATCGGAGAATTATACGCTCGTCTATATCACTGGCATATGTTCGAAGCATTGAGTTTGTTAGTATACTAACGTGACCCTCATTTAAAGGGCTATAGCTCGATAAGTATATTGTATTTTTCTTTTGGTCTAGTGCCAGTTTAAAGGTGACATATAGTCCTTTATAGAAACGTTTACCATTTTGTCGCAGCATATATGTAAAGAAAGTTATGAAGCTACTTGCATTCATATTTGAACAGCCCTCGTAACTTTCATAAAAATATTAATTTCATTGATTTTCTTATTTTTATATTTTGCTTTTGCAGCTGTATGACAGTGATATAATTGGTTGCGCGAGTTAAAAGGGTTCTGTTGTATCTATCTCTTTACTTCGTTATTTGAATATTGAGGCTAATAAATTCTATAATAGAGCTCATCGAATTTATGGTGCAGCAATTCTTACTTAATAATTTTAGAGACAATAGACATTACTGATGAAAGTAACTTACCTGGAATGATATTCTTTTCAGATTTTGAAAAAGCTTTCGACAGTATTAATCACGAATATATGTTTAAATGTCTAAGGCATTTCAATTTTAAAAATTACCTAGTAAATTGGGTCAAGTTATTGTACAAGAACGCTAAAAGTTGTGTTACAAACAATGGTCACCATTCTGATTTTTTTCCACATATGACGTGGTGTGAGACAGGGCTGTCCCTTGTCCCCATATTTATTTATTATTTGCATTGAACTACTATCAAACCAAGTCAGAAAGAGCCCAGATATAAGAAGTATATACATAGAAGGAAAATAAAATAAAACATCCCTTCTTGCAGATGATGCATCTTTTATATTGGACGGATCAAACAAATCTTTTGAAAATTTGATAAGAATACTGGATAAATTTACAAACATTTCTGGGCTCAAGTTAAATGCAAAAAAGTGCCAAGTTCTACGCAGACATGAAATCCAAAATGTTCCTATGGAATCTAACTTACTTAAACAAATAAGAAATCA
Organism: Loripinus fragilis; assembly: GCA_964019695.1. NCBI lineage: Eukaryota > Metazoa > Mollusca > Bivalvia > Lucinida > Lucinidae > Loripinus > Loripinus fragilis. The sequence goes on along the minus strand of OZ026515.1, from coordinate 14,128,823 downwards.
AACACATGTCAATAAATTTGTTCACAATAATTTTATGAGATATAGTCAAGGTGCTGTAAGTAAGTCAGAGATCAAGTGGAATGAACAATTTTCAGATGAAACGCTTCAATGGAAAAATATTTACCTAACTGTTTTTAATTTAACGAACGATATTAAATTGCGCAATTTATAGTATAAATATATAATGCGAATTGTACTAACTAACCAGTTCTTAACAAAATGCAATATTGTTGGTTCAGCCCTCTGCGAATTTTGCAGTATGGAGATAGAAACTGTTTCATATTTATTCTGGGAATGTGCACATGTACAACAGTTTTGGACATCAGTGTCAGATCTTCTGCGAGTATATGATAGTAATATAAACATAACAGTAAAAACAATAACTTTTGGAATTTGCCACTCAAAACGTAAACGTGATGCCATAGTGATAAACTTTATAATCCTTTTGGCAAAATATTTTATTTTTCAAACAAACAAAATAAAAAAGTGCCGAACATACATGTTTTCAAGCACTACCTGTCAAACAGAATTAAGATAGAAAAAGAGATAGCTTTACTTAATTACAAGCTTGCTTTTTTTAATATAAATGGGGAAAAGTTTTAGATAAACATGAAATAATTCCTAAGGGCATGTGGTCGGCGCGGGATTTACCCTTTTCTTTTCATTTTTTTAAAAAAAAAGTTATTGTTGCACTTTGTGATAATTCCTAAGGGCATGTGGTCGGCGCGGGATTTACCCTTTTCTTTTCATTTTTTTTTTTAAAAGTTATTGTTGCACTTTGTGTAAAGGTTTGTACATATCAAGACCATCCCTATGTTAAGGAAAATTCAAGAATGTTTGTTAAGACATGTAAATGCTTTTCTTACCAATGTTATATGTTGTGTTTGTATTGATCTTTGCACGTTGTGTGAAAATAATAAAAAAAAATAAATGATAAAAAAAAATGTTTGGTGTACTAAATGTATGAACTTGACAGTCTGGGATGATTGTTCAGTATGACGAATTGTTCGACTTCAAAATAAAAAAAGGTAATTGTGACCCATGTTTCATGGTTCAGTAATTTTGCCTTATATTTTGAAGCGTATTAGGCCTGTCTCCTTCAAATCGCTTTTACTAGGGAACATTTATTGTCTTAACTCATTTCTACAAAAGACAAAAATGGTTGTACATAAAATAATGATAAAAAAACCTACCTAGTCCGGTACCATGCCTCTAAGCCACTGTCATAAGAATTGTCTTTTGTGGGAAACTAGATAGGCACTGCATGGGTACCAGGCTATTGACTGTTGGACAGAATCACAAGTTTCATTTGAAGCAACTGTCCAGTTAAGTATGAACCAAGGCATGTAACTCAATTAGGGTGTCACAAGATTATATGACACAGTGAGGCCCATTGCCTCAACTAGTGATAGGGCATAATGCGACTATTCAGTCATTACATATCATAAAGAAAATATGTTGAAATAGCAATGGTTCAAAAAACAAGTTATTATTCTAAATCAATAGTGACAATAGGATAAACAACCTTGGCTGATACTGACCGTGATTCCAATCCCATAAAGGCCCGCTCACATGAACCCATAACCTGCCCGTATGAACCCATGACAGCCCAAAAGTGCACCCATAAAGGCTAACGTGTGCATCGATAACTGTCGTGCGCGACTTGCACACAACATGTAATTAAAAGTTTAAAACATGCATGACCACTGTCGTTACCAGGCATATCAGCCTGGCAATCCATATTTGCCCTCGGGCCTAACGGCCTTCATGCAAATATGGAGATACCGGGCCAATATGTCTGTTAACTCTTAAAGCGCCAATCACAACAAAATTCGTCTAATTTTCTCGTCTGCTGAAATGTTTAAGATGCCTCTATGGCAAACAGTGTGGACCCAGATCAGACTGCTCCTATAGGAGCAGTCTGTTCTGTGTCCAAGCTATTTGCTTATATACTAAATTCGTCAGTAATGTTAGGCAATTTTTTGCAGCAGACGACCTCAGCAGACAACATTTTCAGATGCATTTTTTTCTTGGCGTTTTAAGGGTTAACGCGACGATGGCTCCTGGATTAACCTCTAACATGCCACAGTTATGGATCAAACATCAAGTATGATGACACCAAGAGGAAGAGACTGAAGATCAGAACCATGAGTAAAGTTAGTTATCAGGTTTATATAGAGGAATTTGCACGAGTTCCCATGTTTTATTGAATTTATTAACGAGCTGTGGGGAAAGTGATAAAGTGCCGAGGCTTACAGGAGTACGACACTGTGTAAAATACTGACTTGCAGTGTTATGAATACCTATCATTGGTTAACTAGTGTGAAACAAAACACGACCCCAGAAACTCAAAGTTTGACCACTTTTTGATGGAAATGCTGTAACGAGTGCGGTCCCAATTCCAAACGTTACAGCCATCCCAACGTTGGTACATCATCAAGAAGTGTCACAGTACATTCCACAACTGAAAAGGGGGTTATTCCTATGAATACACGGCGTCAAATGTTAAGCACCGCCTAAATACTTTCTGAGAAAAAAACAGTGAAAGATAGATAGATAGAAAGTGGTGACAATTTACATCAAATCTTGATTTGATAAGCATTAAGGATATTGACTAGCCAAATGCACACTTACCCCTAAAAAGGTCCCTATTCACTGTCCCATTGTGGCATTTTCATACCACTACGAGATGAAACTTGTCAGTGTCATATTATTACGAAACCAAAAACATATTCTGTCTGTAATCTCTGATAGAATAAAAAATTTGGAGGTGTAAAGAATGGCATGTTAAATAGTGAAAACGCACAAAATATACTCATGTCTAATGAAAACGCACCACTCTTCTAATGCGCATATTTGTGGCTTATCAAAAGCTGTGCAAAATTTTGTTATTTATAAGTATTAGTTAGGACAAATGCGATGTATTCGCACAAAAATTTCAACTCCAGTGACTCTGTTAACACATGACGTAACGTCAGCCTCAAAATTGCGTTAATCGCATTTTGGGCGTATACAAAAATACCCCAAAATATCGTTTAAATGTTTCTGTTTGTCAGTAGATCCCCTGTCATTTCGCCACAACATTGACAGTTGTGACGCAACAGCTAACGCTACACTAACGCCAACAATGCCACTATGTAAGCTTAAATATGGAATGGTCCGACAAAAATTGACGTAAAATGTTTAATTGCGATTTCTATAGTCCTGCATGGTGTTCTACACAATGCTTATTACCGTCTTACAAACTCACACACATGCAAAACGTCATACAATTCCTCTAAAATGTTGACGTTGCATCAGTGACGTCACTTTTGAGCGCGTCGCCAGCCATTGTTCGCAACGCTAGCGTTTTAAATCTACTAAAATTTGTGTTCATCTGTTAGTGCGAGTATTATCTACCATTAAGTTCAACACATATACTCTTAGGTTTGTGCATATGAGCTTTTAGAGATTGACGTTTATAAAAAAAAACGTTGCTACCTACGCTCCGTCGATGTTAACGACACGCTACACGAGCAAGAAATCTTCTTGCTACGACCTTGTCGTAATTTTGCATCAGTAAAAGAAGGATTCCTTGAAAGTCTCGATTTTACGCCTAGTCAAAATTATGCTAGTGACGTCACATCGTGACGTTATAGCCGCTTTCATTCCTGGCTATCAATTTGAGATTCTTTGCAATTTCTACAAAGAACAAGTTGGCTGCTTTTAAAAAGCCGCCAATAGTTTAGGTTTGGCAAATAGCTTGTTTTTATGACAGCATTCCTTTACTTTTATTATTATTATAATAGGTCTTGTTTAACAAATCTTAGAGTCAACAGAATCTCGGACCCAATTATACTGGGTCCGAGGCAGAATAGGTGTTTGAAAAGATTATTTGTACAGATTGTATTATCGAGCATGAGCTCTTGCGAATGAACCTTCGCTACTACATGTAGAAAATGTCTGACCAAAATCTAGACCTTTAAGCCGCTGGGTAGGTTTTATAGGGTTTTACCAAACAATAAAGTACCAAAATTTTGTGTGCTCCCTAAAAATATTGATGGTTTTTGTTTTCAATAAACCACACATCAATTTTCCATGTTTTGATTTTACCCATTGAATTTTCTCGGACGGTAGAGAGGTCCAGATAAGCTTTCAGTTCAATTGGGTAATTACCCCACACGATTTTTATGAATTGCTTTTTTCCAAAAACAATTGCTTAAAATATTTTTTACCCCACATAGATTTTTGAAATTGCTTATTTATAAGTTATAATTAAAGTACCTAATAATCTTAGTTAATAATTTAAATAATAATCTTAGTTTTCGTAATGGAAGAAACATACAGATTGAGTGACTTTAATCACTTTGTGCAAATACTTTAGCCAGTAACTGACAAATGACTTGCTTAATGTATCAAACTTCAAAGGAGACTTAGTAACATCACAACAAAAGAAAGGCTTGAACTGGCTACCACACTAAGTGTGCTAACATGGGATATATTCATATTTAGATCAGTTTGTTTTTTCTTTTGCTTTTCCAAAATTTAATTGCTTTTCGCTACCCCTTCATTTATAAAACCATTGCTTTTTCCAAAATTTAATTTCTTTTTGTTACCCCTTCATTTGAAAACAATTGCTTTTTTCACAAATTTAATTGCTTAAATACCCCCCAAAAGCGGCTTATCTGTTCCTCTGCGGTACATTTTGAGGTACAACATTAACATGCATTTAAAAGTAAAAAATAATCCAAATTTACATTTATTACCTAATGTATAAGCATTGATGTGACATGGCTTTGAATTTTACCTAAGCGTTTCTTTTGTCAGTCAGTATATATTGATGACACTGATGATGAACAGACGCATATAGGAAGTCCTAACCTAGGTTAGCTAAAAGAGGATTATCTTTTGTTTTAAAATAACTTCAGAGAAATATATTAGGATCCTCAAAAGGAGCGCAGTGGCTCAGTGGTAGAGTGCTTGACTCGAGACCGAAGGGTAGCGGGTTCGAGCCTCACCGGCGTCACTGCGTTGTGGTCCTTGAGCAAGACACATTTATCCTAGCTTAGTACTGGTTAAACCCAGGAAGAATCGTCCCCCATAACTGAAAGATTATTGAGTGGACGTAAAGAAACAAATCAAACAAAGGATCCTCAAAATGCCTGTTACCAAAATTATACAAACTGTTCCATTCCACTGAACAAATTAGTCATTATAATTGTATCTGTTAGCACACTCAAAAGGTTGCAATCATTTAGTAAGAGTGCTTGAATGGAAAATTGGGATTTTTATGTCTTGACTGGGGCCAGTCTAATACCTCCAACTAAAAAAAAAAAGATACTCTTATTTTTTCTGGTGTATCAATTTGTTTTCAGGACTGATGCCAGTCTAGACTTAAAGTACCATCCAATACCATAAGTATGTCGAACAGTTTGGATTTGGATGACAACCAATATTTTGCTAGTCTGATTAGGGTCTGAAAGGTTAACAGTAGGACTAGCATGCAAAGGGTCAATACATTTCATCTGGTACATAACCTTAGAGATGTCAGACTTTATGCATTTATGCATTCGCAAATCATCTCTGGGTAAGGCACCACATAAAGAATCTACTTGACTATTTCAGGGTGGGTAGTCACGTGGTTTTTGCTTGGATACACTGTACGGATATTCGAAAACACTGTACGGACATTCTGATCGAATGTAGGTAGATTTCTCTATGTTTTCTCATCTATACCCAGAAAGTTATACACCATTTTCCAGCCCACATTATCCCCTATCAAACGCTACCAGGATATCATCTTTAAGCTTCTCACTTAGAGTACTAACTCTGTCACAAATGTTGTCCCTACAGCTTATCTCCAAATTCAAGCCCGATCTTCGCCGCTAAAAATTTTGTGACAGAATCTGTACTTAAAGTAAGAAGTTTTATGAGGATATCCTGGCATCGTTAGATCGGGAAAAATGGGGGCTGGAAAATGGTGTATAACTTTCTGTGTAAAGATGAAAAAACACGCAGAAATATCTACTTACCTTTGCTTAAAACATCGGTGTGGAAAGAAGTCCGCCGTTTCTTCCGTACAGTGTATCCTAACAGAAACCACGTGACTACCCACCCTGTATTTGCCTCTTCAAAATTCATGCATCGTATAACTTGTATAATTTCATGTTATCTGTGCTTTAATAAGCTCCATTTTTACTTTGGATTTCTGACTGACCAACTGTCTTATTATTCGCTTCAGCAGAATAGTGGCTAAATGTCATACCAGGTCGGCCTAGGTCAATCTTTGAAGAACATGATGCAATCAGAATTTCAAGATAGACTGGGAAACCAGAAAATGACAAATCTATATTTACAAATGACATCAGTTTAATCTTAGACAGAGGTCCCATGATTGGTTACATTTGGTCACATGCTCCTCCATGGTACAGCTCTAATTCTCACCTTATATATTGTGTTTAGGTGCTCATGCACCTAAACAAAAATGCGAGAATAAAGCTTTTGAAAATTTTGACTCATTCGATGGCTGGTTCTGTGACTTTCTGTTTTGACTGTTGTTTTGTTAAATGGTTCCAGCACGTGTGATCAGTGATTATTCGGTTTTAAAGACCTATCAGTAACTTACAGAATTGCTACAGTACAATAAGACGCAATTGCAAAAATAAAATGTTATGACGTTAAAAAGATATAGTCATTTTTGTAGGTGGTGCGTTTTCATTGGACATGAGTATATAAACATGTGATAAACTATCTCTGTAACTGGTATTTTGGCACTAGTCTGAAAAATAGGTCAAGTATATTTCTGTGTTAATACGAAATCGAAGAGAGCACTTTGGGGTCTGCTATGATGCTTTTAAGGGCATACCCCCAAAATAGGGGTTGGTGTTTATGTATATACTTTAACAAAAGTATCAAATGACATTCTGTCAGGTTTGACAGACCAAGGAAATACTTGGGTAACAATATTTTACAAATTTAGTGTTCTTTTTGAAAAAATCCTACATGAAAAACGTGACAGAAAATAAATGTTCGGGTGGTGCTTAACTTTTGACACTGTGAATACATAGTACAGTTCAACAGTCCTCTCGAACGTGGATGAAAAGTTGTTACGGGTGTTAGACATGTCTTGGCGACAATTAAGTAAGTTTATGCTATAAAAAAGTAGGCGGGAGGCCGAGAGCACACTGTCGTCATTTTTTTTGGTGTTGGGTCAAAAATAGTAAGTGAGTATGATCAGGAAATACCACAATCACAAACCACAGACAACCCCATGGCACCGCGAGGAAGAGCCACTCAACCATCACGAGACACCAGGAAGACAAATTAAGCAAAGCAACCAGCTCTCTCTTCCCTATCAAGATGGTTGCAATACTAGAATGGACATTAAGTAACGTACAACAAAACATAGAACAATTACAGACTCCCACAATGGGAGTAACAATAAACAAAAAGTCAACAACAACAGACCCACCGCCTTAGAACGGACAGCAGCCTAAGCCACCGGGGGGGGGGGGGGGGGGGGGGGGGGCTTAAATGCATTTTACTGGTACCAAATCGTCGCCCTAGATTCTGCTGTTGTTGAAGAACAAGAAATGTTCAGCTCGCATGAAGGCCTTCTAACTAATGCAATGTGTCATCATGAAGAAATACTCTTTTCAAATTAACACACCATGATGAAACAAAGAAAAGGGCTCATGACTCAAATCTGGTAAGTTTTACAAAAGATGCAAACGTTCATCTATAAAGTTGCTGAAACGTTGTTTCGTTTTTATTAATAGCGTCGGCAGTGTAGATCTAATTTTAAGTTTAAACCTTGTGGCATATAGTTGTGTTCTTCTTACTATGTTATAACACACCGTACAGTTGCAGAAGTGAACCACAATGACAAAGTGTACACACTATAAGAAGCACAGGTGTACAGTTTCATATATATCTTTGGGGCTAAGATTTGCTTTTCATATCGCCTCGGCGAGTTGTATAAGTTTACAAAGGATGCAAATTTATTTATTTGGGTTATTCCTGACTACTAACGAACGTCAAGTCAACTGGATTAGAAGCACTAAATTGTTAAAAAGTGTATGTAAGGCGAGTTCATAGGGGGGGGGGGGGATTATGTGATTTACATAAGAAAAAACAGTTTTCAGCCAACTTATATCTTTGCACATTTATGTGTGTATATAAGTGTATTTACATGTGTGATTGTATTCATGTGTGTGGCTGTTTGTGTACATTAGTGAATTTACATGCATGTTTGTTTGAATTCATGTTTGTCAGCCTGTCTGTACTTGTGAGTGTTTTAACATGTATTTGTGTGAATGCATTAGTGTATGTTCAGTGTTTGTGTGTCGGTCTGTACTTGTGAGTGCATTTACATGTGTTTTTATCAGTTCATATATGTGTGTGGCTGTTTGTGTACATACATGCATTTACATGTGTGTTTGGTTGAATTCATGCAAGTCTGTCTGTACTTCTGGTATATTTACATGTGTTTTTATCAATTCAAATGTGTGTGTGTGGATGTTTGTGTACATAGGTGTATTTACGTGCGTGTTTTATGCTTAATTGTATGTACATATGGATATTTTCATGTGTGTGGTGTGATAAGAACATGTGAATAATATTTTATCTAAAAATAACCATACTGGTTTCAACTAGTTATGTTTGGACAGGCAAAGCATCCTTACACATTGTGCCCTCAAGTGCATATTCATTCCTCAATGCAAGTTTCATTAGTTAATGAGTTTTCGCAGGTCAACTAAGAAAAATGAATTGACAAGTCTGGGGAATGGTATCACGCATAACTGCCAAGCTTAGAAACGTAAATAAATTTTCCAGTCTAACTCTGATATGCATCAAGTGCATTGTCACACTAGAATTGAAATCTAGAGGAATTTAATGAGGTTTGCTTCTTTATTCGTTGCACCTTAGAGTGCATTTTCATGCTTCATCGCAAGCTTCCAGGGTAATGAGTTTGACATGTTCACCAAAGAAAACAATGATTTAGTTTTCCTTTCATCAATCGCATTTTCAAGCTTGAACAAGATTTAATGAGTTTCTCATGCTAAGTCTGATAGGCATTAAATGCAAACATGGGTCAGTATCTAAAAATAAAGACTTAGACTGTTATGACTAAAACTGGAGGATCAAGAGTGAGTGGTTTCAATAGACATGTCATTTGTAGCTAGGACATTGAGGAGCAACAAGGTAAGCAGAATTTACCATTTGAGACAATCTTTTTTTTTCATTATACGTCTTACTATTTTCAACAGTTCACCATTTAATTATTTTTGTTGGTATTTAAGATCATTTTCAATATTTCACTATTGGTATATCACCATTTTCCCCATCCCAACATGTAATACTCATTATGAGGGTGAATGCGGTATGGAGAGATAGATAGGGATAGAGCTAAGTCCCTGGCCCTCAATGGACGCGTACAAGCTCAAGATTGAGTATACAAGTCAGCTATATATAGTTTTTGGGACAAAACAAATTATCAATCTAAAAATAAACTGATACTCTCATTCTAAAAATAAACTAATAATCTCATATTCTGATTGGACGTATTTTGACTTACCGTTAATCTTCACATTTCCTTATATGCAAATCAGTTGCTAAAAATAAAAACAACATGGCCGAATTAGGTCAAGTTTGTTTGGGGTAAAGAGCTGCCTATACTACTTATTGATATGTTGACGTGAAATGAAATTATGGCTTTATTGGATGCACACCCTTGCAACCCCAGATGTTTTCTCTCATACATTATAATGATTATGCACGTGCACTAAGTGAATATAATAAAAAAATAAGTCCGCATAACTGGTACTGGTAGATCTCTATAGTCCGATTTTGACCTTGGACGGATTTACCCCGGCATCCAATTTAGGTTACCTTGCACCCCCAGGACAATTGTTCATGGATGCCAAAATGTTCATTGTGACCCCCTGAATGCGAAACGAAGGTGTCCTAAAAAAATGGTTTGGGATATGTGAAAATTGCATGGTTTCCATGGCAACCCATAGCGAATTTGAGAAGGGGGGTCTGCCTACAAAATTACTCAGATCTCAGCTATTACTTATTCTAGACTACTAAACGGAATACCAAATTAAAGCTTAGATATAGGCCTATTATCCATTTGTTGCATATGCAAATTATCTAATTTGCATATTTATAAATATTCATGAAAACATTAAAAATGAGGCTCACGAATGGGAGTATACGTACAAGATCAATAATATCTCAGCTGCCTATTAGTCGTAGAGTACTAAAATTGTACTGAAATAAAAGTAAGACATAGGCCTTTCATTCCATGGTCAAATATACAACGTTTCATATTTGCATTATCTGCATATTCATGAGTATTAATAAAAAAACGCTAAAAAATAAGGGGAAATCATTACAAATATAAATAGGCTGATTTCATCCCAATATTGTCATTGTTGCATGTGTTAATATAATCAATGTTACAATTTCTCGGGTCCATTCATCCGGTGGTCCTATATGAATATTATCTCATTTAAATATTCATGAAAATGCATGAAAACTTTAAAAAAATGAGGGAAAATCATGTAAAAACTATAAGCCTAGAAGAGGGGTTAAGGTACAATCTATCCTGCACTCCTTGGACCTTTTAAATTCATGCCAAATTGTTCGGTGGGACCCTCAGAATGTGAAACGAAGTTCTCCGTAAAAGAAATTGGTATGGACTATGTGAAAATGCATGGTTTCCATGGCAACCTCTTATATGATTCTGGAGATTAGGGGGGTGGGCCTACAAATTCAATCATATCTAGGGTTCTACTTATCCAAGAGCACTAAAATTGGTGTCAAATTAAAGCTTAGACACATGTCTTTTTTCCTGTGGTCAAATTTGTAAATCATCCAGTTTGCATATTTATGAATATTATAAAACCTACAATAATGAAGTAAAATCATAAAAAAAACAACATAAATGAACATATCAGCACAAAAACATCATCAAACCATCAATGTTGCCAGTTTTTTTTATATCCTCAGTGATTCAATTTGATAAAATCTTTCATCCAGTGGTCCTATATGAAAATTATCTCATTTGCATATTCATGAATATTAATGAAATCTTAAAAAAATGAGGGAAAAACCTAGGTAAACTATCGTATGCTAGGGGGTAATCAGACCTAAATTGAACACATAGGACATTTAATTAAGGGCGTTAATTTGTCCAATAGGACCACTTAAATGCAAAAAAATATTGTCCTCAAAAATAAATGCTCTTTCGTTTTTGAAATTTCATGGTTTCCATGGCAGCCCTTAATGCGACTGTAAAGAATGGGGGTATACGTACAAAAATACTCATATCTTAACAAAATCTCATCCTAGATTACTAAACATGGTACCAAACTAATTCCTGGACATAGCAGTTTAATTTGGTAGTAAAATATGCAAATTATCTTATATCCATATTCATGAATATTAATGAAAACTTTAGAAATGAGAGATAAATCTCAGAAAAATTAAGGGGTGTACGTATAAAATTACCAATATCTCCGCTGCTATGCGTCCGAGTGTATCAAACTTGGTATCAAATCAATGCTTAGACATAATACTTTTACCTTAAGGTCAGTTTTGAAAAATAGTTAACATAAATATTTATGAATTTTAATTCATACAGAAGAAAAAAATGCTTGAAAAATTAAGGGAATATTCCTACAAAATTACTCATATCTAAGCAGCTTACAGCTTAAATAGCAAACAAGGTGCCAACTTATTGCAATGACACAGCCCTTTATCTCAATGGTAATATTTGTCTCATTTACCTATCCATTAAAATAATATAAACATTAGAATAAGGAGAATAATCGCCGTAAAATGAATGGGGAATACCTACAATATACCAATATCTTAGCTGCTAATTGCCTTAGAGTAGCAAACAATATACGTAATTTAAGTCTATGCATAACAGTTTTACCTAGTGGGAGGATTAACTAATTTGTTTAAGATCAATATTAATAGAAACTTAAAAAAATACAAGAAAAAAATGTACACAAATTGATAGCAGTGTACCTACAAAATTAATCATATCTCAGCTGCTTTAAATCTTATACTTTTTTTCTTTTACTGAAAAAAACTTAGGATTATGCTGTTTGATATGGTACCAAGCTTGCTACTATTGGGCAATTGGAAACTAAGATATGAATCACTTTGTAGGTATAGCCCTTTAATATTCCTGTATTTTTCTTTAATTTCTCATGTTATCATCAATATTCATGAGAGTTTAAATTTGATGTGTTATGAATTAGATCATTTTGGTAAACATGCTGTGTTTAAGCAATAACTTAAAGTAAGTAAGGGTGCAAAGATCAGGAATCGATACAATCAAGTACCACACCTGACCCAGGATGATACCAATGGGAAAGTGACAAACACATATTGGACACCACAAACGAGAGCCAAGAGGTCAGCCCTTTCCCAGCAGGTGACCACAAAGCACATATAAACAGACGCGAACAAATACATAGCAAACACAAGACAGAACAAAAACATAAAAGATCCACAAAAGAAGTACCGCCTTGGAACGGTCAGTAAAATATTTTACTGGAGGGCTTAAACCGGTTTAAAGGTGCCAACCTCACCCTTAATTCAGATGTGGATCAAGACACATAGATATTTGGTTTGCATGAAAGACCCCTAACTTATCAACGCATCATCTCCTAAAACATATAAATTAAGATATAACAAGGAGATTAAGCAAAGATAAGGACTCAAAAGTGAATAAAACTGAATACTGGAGCAAAAGAAATCCAACAGGTAAACCCTGGTGGGCCTGACAAACAGCCAAAGCACCAGGCCCCTACCATCTCATCAATAGATAAGTCTTTAAGTCGGAACCATCATAGAGTCTGAAGTCCGACCCACCGTCGTGCAATTAAAGAGGAAAGCAAAGTTGCCAACCGTGTTTGGGTTGACAACCAAGCATGCAGTCTGTTGCAATACATTAATGTTATAGCCAATCTTTTCATAATGGGAAATTATTTTAATAAACTGCGCTGAAAAAGTATTAAAATCAGGTTTGGCACAATTGGGCGCTTAACTACTGAGATGTGAGTAATTTTGGAAGTGCACCCCCTTGATTTTTCTGCATTTTTTTTTATTCATTTCTTCTGTTTTCATTAAAATTCATGAATATTCATGATAAACATTTTTCATATTATACCTTATGGTAAAAGCACAATGTCTAAGCATTGAATTGGCTCTAGGTTTGATACACTAGAACACATGGTAGGTTAAATATTTGCCATTTTATATGTTCATCCCTTAATTTTTCTAAGATGTTTTCTTTCATTACAAAAGTTTTCATTAACTTTCATGAATATGCAAATGAGATAATTTTCATATAGGACCACTGGATGAAAGAACTTATACAATTGAATCACTGAGGATATAAGAACTGGCAACAATGGTGGTTTGATGATGTTTTTGTGCTGAAATATGTTCATTTATGTTTTTATGAGTTTACTTCATTTTTGTAGGTTTTCAGTAATATTCATAAATATGCAAATTGGATGATTTACAAATTTGACAAAACATGCAACAATGACAATATTGTGATGAAATCAGCCTATTTATATTTGTAATGATTTTCTCTTATTTTTTAGCGTTTTTATTAATATTCACAAATATGCCAATTATGCAAATATGATACGTTGCATATTTGACTACGGAATGAAATGCCTATGTCTTAGCTTTATTTTAGTACACATTTTAGTAATCTACGACTAAAAGCAGTAGAGATATTATTGATCTTGTACGTAACCCCCCATTCGTGAACCACATTTTAATGTTTTCATAAATATTTATGAATATGCAAATTAGATAATTTGCATATGCAACAAGGGGATAATAGGTCTATGTCTAAGCATTAATTTGGTATTAAGTTTAGTAGTCTAGGATAAGTAACAGCTGAGATATGAGTAATTTTGTAGGCAGACCCCCTTCTCAAATTCGCTATGGGTTGCCATAGAAACCATACAATTTCACATAGCCCAAACCAAATTTTTAGGACACCTTCGATTCGCAATGATCAATTTGGCACCCATTAAAAATTGTCCTTGGGGGTGCAAGGTAACCTAAATTGGATGCCATGGTAATTTGATCAAAGACTTTGGTCGAGTTTACTTTAAAGGGGACGGCAACCCTGATGATTACCATACTTTATATGAAAGATCTTAATAAACCATGAATTTTGATACCAGTTTCATCTAAATCGGTTGAAAAATGTGGAAGTTGTGGGCATTTGAATATTTACAAAAGGATCGTAATGGAAGCGGCCATATTGTAGGCTTAGTGACGTCACTCAGCCTAATTAAATATGCGTAATCAAAATAAAAGACAAACCAATGGATTTTTTGCATTAATCTTTAATGAAACATTTTCCTTATATGTAAAGCTGCATATCTGCTGACACACAGATGATGTGATAGTAGTGATAACTAAAAATTAAGCAGTTGAAAAAATTCTGAAAACTAATTAAATATTCAAAATGGCGACTAAATGTCGGCCATATTGAATTCTTTAAATGCCCATAACTTGTCCATTTTTCAACCGATTTTGATGATACTTGTATCAAAATTCATGGTTCAAAGAGTTCTTTCTGATAAAACATACTTATCATTAGGGTTGCCGTCCCCTTTAAGTATAGCAAGTGAAAGGTTAATCAGATTGTAACGGTTATTTCGAAACCAAATACCTGTTGGTCGTGCTATTTGAGATGTCCATTGTTAACCATGGTACAGCTCTAATTCTCACCTTATATATTGTGTTTAGGTGCTCATGCACCTAAACAATAATATCGAAATCCAATACGATTCTATGCTAACAGTCCTTCATTAACTGCCTCTGTGACGTCATCAGGACACTCCGATAGCAAAGGGAAGTAAAAAATTCAAGGGAAGTAAGCGAGTTGATATTTTTTTGACAACGCGCACACGCTTAAAGAAAATGATGATTATACACATTTTATCACTGAACATTGTGGAAAATGATCTGGGTTCTTAATAAATACATAAAATCCGACATATAAAAGGAATTTGCAATGAAAAATGAAAAACCTTGATATGTCCCCTTTAAGACTGATCATATCTGCCTTAAGTAGCCTACCGTATTCTACATTATAAGTACTCAGGGCACACCGGCATTTTGGTTGTTCAAGCGTACAAGACCTACACGAAAATGTGTTTTCAAGTCAATAATGTAGTGCTGTTTTACTGCTAATATGGATTCATCACATGTATAATTACGCTCAGCGGGCTTCATCAGAAGCCAGCTTATCTGGATCTACACCAATTTCAAATCTGAGTTTCAAATTTTTAAAAAAGAAAAGAAAAAGAATGTGCACAGTGTGCTTATTAGGTCGAATATATCTAGTTCATACCATAACAACCAGATAGATATATATCTAGATAAATCGCACTAAATATTGGAATTTTTGTTTAGGGGATGTTATCGCATCCGCCGATTTTAGTCTGGGCTCTTTTGTTTTTTTAAAGCCGATACTTGTCGTACACACTTGACACTCAAATACATTTCCATCGATCACAATCGACTCTTCTGGAAAAATGGAGAACGTTTTAGGAACGGCTCTTCACCCCGGTGACTTTGCTGTGATTGCTGTCTATTTTGCATCTGTTTTGTTTTTAGGACTATGGGTAAGTCAACACGTTTCTTAATATTAGATCTTTGTATTCCATGAAATAACGGTATTTTTTAATTAAAGGGATACAACTGCACAAAAATTAAAATTTACAGAACAAGAGAAAGAGTACCTCTTGCTGGGTATTTTCTTATGCTTTTGAAAGTTTTGTTGTATGTTTGCTGATTTTTTTTTGTAAAAAATACAACAAATATTTTTCTGGAACACTAGATATATCAGAGTGTCAAACGGTTTGGGTCCAGATCTGGACCGACATTCAGTCAGTCTTGATCTGGGTCCAAACTGTTTGCAAAGGATACCAGCAGACGACTTTAAACCAGGGTACTAAGCATAGGATAAGATGGGTTGACTGCCTGTACGTGGAGATAATCCACAAGCTTTAGCGAGTGGATTATCTTATGTACAGGATGACAAACATGGTATAACTATTTTATAACACCTACATCTGTGTAGACCTTGCATATTACAAGATAATTCATTCTAAAGTTGGTAAGGGTGGTATAAAGTGTCTTGCTCAAGATCACAATGCAGTGCCTCTGGTGATCAGGCTCGAACCCGCAACTGGGTTAAATCCATGTGCGGATCCAGGAATTTTCATCAGGGGGGGTCCAGGTCAGATTGACAAAAAAAGCTCTGACCTTTTTTTTTTTTTTTTTGGTCCTCAGCTTATTTTACAGAAGTCAAATGGAGCAAACAGGGGTATTATCGACACCTTAAGACGGTTTCGATATTTTGAGGCTTTCTATTGGCTGGAACATCTTTTCTCTCAATGATGATATGATATGCACCATTTGATTGGTTGAAAAAAGATGACTATTTGTACAAACTACCGTATATGATTCCATGTCTGAATGTTGTGGCACCTAGGGTAAAGGGGTGCGTTATCGACACCCCCAGAGAGTTATCGACACCTTAAAGTTTTTTTAAAAAAATACAAGCATGAAACAGAGATAACCATTCTATCTCACTAGAATTACATTTAATCATATTAAAATAACATTTTTAAAAGATCTGAAGGTCTATATTTCATTGTCTGACCGTTTAAATTCAATCAGATGCAATAGACCCACCCACTCGCCCACCCATCACAATAAAAATCGTGGTATTCCAGCTCATATGCCGTGAGTGATTGAAGAACGAGATTTTATGGGCATATCACGTGCCATTTATTCCACAGATGACGCAAGATGCCCAGTCAAGCGGTATATCTAGTCTACAACGGCATGTGTCGATAACTGCCTTTGCATCAAATTCTGTTTGTGTATTATCGACACCCCTTATAAAATACACTGTATACAGATATTCTGGCATCGGCGGATAAAAACAAGAAGGCAATTGTGTTCCAAGCATGAGCTATCAAATAGAAATGGGATATCTTAGAATCTGTACATGTGAAACTTCGACACATTTTAGCGGTGCTCTTATAGGAACGCATAAGAATGCTTGGATTTTCGTATGTCTGTGATTTTCTTATCCTGTGAACCTTCGAAAAAGTGGTGTGTAGCTAGAAATGAATATTTCTATGACGTATTCATGACCCAATCAAAATAAACCAATCAATAAACGACGGGTATCAGATTACAGGGGGAGTGTCGATAACATACAGGGGTCGAAATTACCCTGGTTTGCTCTGGTCAATTTCAAAGAAATCTATCATTTTTCAAGGTTCCAGAGGGGGTCCAACATTTTCCAGGGGGGGTCCAACTTTTTCCAGGGGGGTGGTGGGTCCAATTGCTTATTCCCTATAGAAACCCATATAACTTGTGATTTTCCAGGGGGGTCCGGACCCCCTGTCCCCCCCTCTGGATCCGCACTTGAAATCAAAATGCTGCTCTTAACCTATTTTTATGTTACTAAATTTCCAGTAAAGCATGTAAATTCCAAACAGAGTAGAAAACCTTGTTGATCCAGATCAGATGGCTTCATCTGAGGCCACCTGTTCTGGATCGTCAAAGTTTTCAAAAAATTATAAAAGCAGTACAAGGGTTAACCTAGTGCTCTCTGAGCTAGACTTATAATTCCGTCCATGCTTAGCGGTTGATAACCTTTGCAAACAGTTTGGACCCAGATCAGGCCCCACAATATGTCGGGCCTGATCTGGATCCAAACTATTTGACGACACTGTTGGTATTCCTGAAAGAAAATTTCGAAAATGTCTATTTTGAAAAAAATCAGCAGACCACAAAAAAGCTTGTAAAAATTACCCAGTATGCAGATTTAAAGTGCAATTGGGGTGAAATCAAAATGCTGCTATCCTCGTTTGCACTCTGGAAAGAACGAATGGTTATTTTTTGCTTTAATGAAACATAATTATGCATGACCAGGGAGAAATGTCCAACCGATCATGTTTCTAAATTATGATGATATATTTATGCTGGTCCCAATGAAAACCAACATAATGTATTGTACCCAGATATGTCTAATTACTGTCTATCTAGTGGACTTAAGTTTGTTTTTTTAGAGCCATGTTCAACCACTGAAGAAAAAAGAAAAATTTCAGCCCATCTATATTATGTCAGAGACCCCATTAGTGTAACAAAGTTTTGCCTTCACAGCAGCAAAAGATCAGACCATTCAGCCAGTCTGTTAACTCTTTCCTTGCTAGTGGCAACTTTTGTCGTCTGCTTATAACCTTTGCAACAATTAGGACCCAGATCAGGACCAACAGAAATGCGATCGTGATCTTGAACCTAACCCTTTGACACTCTGATAGAGTTCTAGACTTATAAGTCTGATAAGATGTGTTTTGTTTTTTTTCAAATGTAGATATGTTCACTCATATTGATATCTTTTCACTAAATAATCATATTCCTCTCAAATACTTTTTTCTTCTGCTATTTCATCATTTTTGAGCCAGCATAAATTAAAATTCTGGAGTGGAATATGTAAGCAAAAGGTAATATGTGGAATGGTAGCTGTTGGTATGGATTCATAGGAGTAATATCTCTGAGAGTAATATCAACATCTACGACTGATATCAGTCTAATAGTGTTCCAGAGAGATGTATGTGAAAAATTAATTTAAAACTAGAATGCACAGTCGATGGGGCGCCATCCCAAATCCCCTCGCTAATTTTTTTAACCCATCCAGCCCCCCCCCCCCCCATGTCCCACCCCTTGGGCATGACCCCAGAAACAGAATGAAAATTCTGTTCAATATGTTTTCTATCTTTCATTTGTGAGAACATACACAAAATTTGGTATAAAAATCATAAAATTGACATGGTAGTCAACGTTTAATGATATTGACCTTATGACCTCACCCCAAGGTCACCAGTTTGACCCTAGGATGAAAATTTTACATGCATTCTGTTCTGCTCGTCATCCCCGTCAATTTGATGTATGCCACATGACCATGTTTGAAATTTTTTTTTTTGACCCCCTGGGCACCCCCAGTGCCCCAAAGTCCCACTCCTGGGGCATGACCCAGGCGACAGAATGAAAATCCCGTCTGAAAGTTTTTGTATCTTTCATTTGTGAGAACATACACAAAGTTTGGTATAAAAATCTTTGAAATTGACTTTGTAATTGAAATTAAATGATATTTGACCTTTTGACACCTCCCCAGGGCCCCAGGGGGCGGGGCAGTAAAAATGTTTGACGTTGCATGCCCCATTAATGTGTGTAACTCACACACCAAATTTGGATGAATTTCGTCCAATGGTTTAGGAGGAGATAGCATAACGGACGGATGGAGGCGATTACAATATCCCCTTCATTTTTTTTTTTAAAAAGCTTGGGGATAAAAAGTCAGCAGTCGACAACAAAAGCATGAAAAATGACCCAGCATGCAAATGGTTAAGAACAAATAGTCTTTGCTAACCATGTAGATGAAGTGTTGTTTCTCTAAAGCCTAATGAACCCAGTGAAGAATCAGACCATGCTAGCCATGTATCTAGAGTGTTTATTGTCTTCATTGTCTGTTTATTATAGTCTTGGCTCCTTAATACAATTAGACCATCCAGATCATAACCTCTCTGTCCTTGCAATTAAGTGCTGTCCATAATATTGGCCTCATCCCCAGAAAACCTGTCTTCGGGGTTTCTGACAAAGTGAGACTAAAATCAGTCTCCTCAGCTAGAAAATTGAAATTTCACCTCTAGCAAGTTTAGATATGATACTTTCCAAAAAGAGAAAAACAAACTGAAAGGCGCTGATCAGTCTCCACATGTGCGCAGACTGGTCTGGGCCTTTGTTGTTTGCAAACCCCGAAGATAGGTTTACTTGTTTCAAGACCTATGTGATAATCTTAACAAATTAGAGTTAAAAAGCGGGTACCACAGTCAAATGCAACAAACACACATGCATAATTAATATTAAAAACTCTTTTGCAGTCAGCAAGGCTTTATATTATTTCAGATGTCCAGGAAGAACAGAGGGAGTGCTGGGGGATATTTCCTGGCAGGGAGAAATATGAACTGGATACCGGTTAGTAGGATTTAACTCTTTGTATATACTGGAAACCCCTAAACAGGTACTTTGGTAAACAATGAAGACCCAGATGAAATGCAGCGTAATGTTTGCTTAAAGATTAAAGCAACCTTCAGAGACAGAAATACATCATAATTTAGAAAATTCTACCTGTGACCCCTTAAGGTACACATTGGACAGTCCCATACTTATTGTATCAATATGTATGGGAAAATTCATCAGAATACAAAGGGTTAATACACACCTGCTGTATTCAGGGTAATTATTGCACATAATCACACTCGGTAGACGGCAATCGACGATCGTGGATAAAAACCTGCTAGAAACATGGCAATCAAAAACTCTGTTTCTAACTCTTTTTGATCTACGTTCGTTGATAGTTGATAGTTTTGACGTTCTCGATTGCCGCCTACCTGGTGTGATAATGCCCAAATCATTCTCAGTGCCCAATAAATGCTATACTGCATTCAGTATGGCAAATATTCTATAGAAGTTGGCAATTGTGCATGCAGGAAACCACTAAATGGAGTACTTGGCAAACAATGAAGAACCAGATGAAATGCAGGTCTGCACTGTTTGATACGATGAAACAATCTTCAGGGACTGATTGGAGAATTGATTCTAACCTGTGACTCCTTGATATGTACAATGTGCCATCCCAGGTTCATTGTATTAGACTAGATGGCAGAATTCATTAGTATGTAACAAAGGGTTAAATGAATGAGATCAACGTACATTGTTCCTGACAATTCATGGGTTAGCACTATGGATTTGGTACCTATCACTTATAAATGCATGAAGTCACTCTTTAAACATCACAGCATGCACAGCAATCTAGTGGGGCTAGAGGCACCATTTTGGGCCTCAGAGCCTTCTCTGTTTAATACATGTATGTGAGCAGTGACGGCTTTGGAGAGATTGCAATGTGGTGCAGGATTGTCTGACCATTAGTTACTCACCAGTGTGATATTACTGTTTACAAAATAATACATTATATATGGTACTTGTAAGAAGGGACTTCTGTGATGTACTACCTGGCTTGAAGTCCAAATTATAAGTAGGTAATGTAGAAAACTGATGCCACTGAATTCCACTGGATTTTTTTTTTGTATTGAGAGTCACAAGCTATAGCAACATAGCTGTATGATGAATTATATAAATGTTGAAAAGTCTTTTTTTTTGTCAAATGCTGATGACCTTTGCAAACAATTTGGACCCAGATCAGGACCAACAAAATGTCCATCCTGATCTGGTTCCAAACTGTTTGACACTCTGACAGAAAGATTTTTTTGAAAAAATTTAATTCTGAGATCTTTCAGGCGACAAAAACAAAAGCATGAAAAATTACCCAGCATGCAAAGTGAATTTAGGTCCCGTAACTGAGAGATCAAGAGCTACTTGGCATAAATTTATATTTTTGTGTTGTAGGTAGGCGCCTCCCTGTTTGCCAGTAATATCGGAAGTATTCACTTTGTTGGTCTCGCAGGGTCGGGTGCAGCAGCAGGGATAGCCATTGGGATTTATGAACTAAATGTAGGTACTTCCCTTACTCTAATCATTAGTCATAGCCCTACTGCCCCAGATAAGTTTGGTAATAAAATCACAATTTTTCAACCAAAACATGTCCAAGGGTGTACATGTATGTCTAGTAAAATTTTGATGATGTCTTAATCTTAGGCCACTAGTCTAAGTGTTCTCATAATACCTAATTGAATGATTTTTCAGTAAATCATTAAAAAAGTGAGGAGCATAGTGGCTCAATAGTAGAGTACTGGAATTGAGATAGAGCTATCGGAAAAGTCCGGCACAATTCACGTATCAAGTCAAGCCTCGTGTGTACGTAAGGCGCATTATGCGTAGAACTATGTACGAAAAAGCTTCATTGTATTAGCCTGAACTGGCCTAAGGAAAATTAGTTCTGGAGCATGTGGGTTGAGCTCTGTTAAATTCCATTATTCTGTCAACAGAATAAATGAAGTTTATGTTTTTTCAATAAAATATTGCTATAGTGATATTTTATTGAACAAACCTAAACTTCATTTATAGCATCTTGTGGAATGTTGTAGCCATTTGTTTTGCTGCAATCAAACTTGTTATTGTGTTGGCATGGTCTCTGTGGTGTCAGTGTCACGTTATGTAACATCAGGTCATCAGCGTCCCGTTTCAAAGTAGATTTGATTTGGCCGAGGCAGTTCTGATTGGAGATCGAGGGGTCACTGAATTGAGCCTCAAGGAGGCACTGTGTTGTGACTTTATCCTCTGCTTTGTACTGGTTCAATCCAGGAAATGTGTCAACATGATTGGAAAATTGTTGACTGGGATGTGAAATAAATTTAAAACACTGTTTTCTACCATATAGACTTTCATCACTGTTTGTACTGTTTGCAAAAAAGCCTGACATTCATCAGTGTATGTACTTTCAAAAAAAGCCTGACATTCATAGTGTAAGTACTTTTGCGAAAATAAAAACCTGGCATTCATCATTGTATGTACAGTTTAAAAAAAAAAGCCTGACATTGTCAGTGTATTTACTGTTTGCAAAAAAGCCTGACATTCATCAATGTATGTACTGTTTGCAAACATAAAAGCCTGACATTCATCAATGTATGTACTGTTTCCAAAAATTAAAAGCCTGACATTTATCAGCGTATGTGCTGTCTGTGGCAATTTCATCAGCATTAGCTTGATGTTATAAAACAAAGCAGTTTGAAAGTTTGATCCTGTTATGATTGGACTGCCAAGCTTTAATGGAAGATTCCATTCAGCATTGGTAAAAACAATAGTGTTCCAGGGGACAAAAATTCCACTCGCCCGCTCGTAATTACGAGTGAAATCTAGAAAGGATGAGTAATTCTCCCAAAGCACTCGTCCTATAGGACGAGTGCTTTTGGAAGAATTACTCGAGGAAATCATATAACATTTTACTCCCTTATGTTCCTTATTGCATACACTTTTAAAGGACAAGTGCATGTGTTTGCAGGACAAGTGAAAATTGTGAGTCACTAGTCCTGCATGACAAGTGCAAACTCTTCCTGCAGGACAAGTGCAATATTGAAATATTTTTGTCTCCTGTGTTCTGTCATATAACTCTGTCTGTAAATTGTTATTCAGTTTTTTGTACTTTAATTTATTTTACCAGCCAGTTCATAAGTATTTGGTGCTAACTGCATATTCGTAAAGTCTTTTTGTATAGTCTAATGGATTGTTCCTTCTGGTTTGATGCAAGAAACTTGGGATAGTCCTTTTATCAAGGGGTGTCAGATTATAATTAAAAAAATGTATTCTTTTGTCTGAAAATCTCTGTTACTTTTACAAACAGTGTAGACCCTGATGAAATGCTGCATTTCATCTGGGTTTTCACTGTTTGCAAAAGTACTCATTTAGGGGTTTCCCGAATACAAAAGATTAAACATACATGTAGCTATCTGGTATTGGCTAGGGGCCCATACTTTGGTCTGAGTCTTTATCTATACCCGACAAAAAAAGAAACGCACCACTACGATTTTCCCCATTAAGATCTCCTTTTAATACGAAAATGGTAATTGTCATGAAATATTCATTTCTAATCAAATCTTACTAAAACTTACGTGTGACTTAGGTGAGTAGCTGTACTTTCCCTGTGTAGACACAAAACACATCAAGGGGACGTGTAAACGATTTTTGTAATCGTTAATTCAACGCTACTGTTTGCATGGAATTCTAAGTATGTTTTACATTTGCAAAGTATGAAAACGATAATTTGTTGTTATGTGAGACAACCAATGTGTTTATTGATGCTTTTTTGTTATTCCAAAATCCATTTTTCATCAGTTAGGACCGTTTAAATTGACGAAAACAATGTTAAGATCTTTAAATGTTTTGTAAGGTTTATCTCCAGTGTGGAATCACTACCCAAAGTGTAGTCACATTGCATGGGGTACCTAGCGTTCAATTATTGCGTATGATGAATTTAAAGATAGAATTTGCAAAGATTAAATGTCTGGGTACAATTTGGTCTATTGAGATGATTCCAATTGCTTGAACTTATCCAGCAAGAGAGCATTATAAAATGCTTATTTCCTGTGACTTTACAAATTGACCCCCACTTTGTTTATTACCAATTTTATTTAACACAATTTCGACCACAGATTGCAAAAGACATGTGGTGCAACCTTACATGACATACCTTTGCACTGATATAAACTTAACTGGCCTATCACTTGTGATCTTCCTGAGAGTTGAACAGTTCTAAGTGGTGCGTTTCTTTTTTTGTCGGGTATATATGTCTACTGTGTCTGTGCCAGCAATGAAGCATAGGTTAGTTAAGCAAAATTTATGAGGTAAACTTGTAATTATTTTCTTACCCATCAATTTAACACATGTTTTGTGTGCTCAAAAGAACCTTCTCATTGAGACAGTTCCTTTGAGTACCGACATCATATGTTTTGGTTGAGATATAAGAAATTTTTTCAAATGCTCAATTTTATCTGGAAGCCTGAGGAAGGCTCAGACATATTACACAGACTCGTTTGAGTCTTCACTGCTCATATAGGATAAGCATCAAAATCTGATATTTATATTTTCATAGTAAGCCTTTAATGAATCTTTATTTATAAATGAATTCATAACCTCATGAATCACATATGATATGATTGGCAGATGCCAAGCTCACTTGCCCGTGCAATGCGCTGCGAACATCAAATTCATTGGCCAGAAGTGGCACTGGTGTTGTGATTTACAGCGAGCCACACCTGATTTGCACATGCAAAGCAAGCCTCTTGTTTGCTCCATTGTATTCACACTGGCTGTTCCGCTTTTCCGTTTTACACTCCAACAAAACTGTTAATAGGATTACATATTAAACACAAAACTGTTGTTTTTTTTTGCTTAATTATTAATAATTTCTATATTTTAGATATTTATAATAAAAGTTTATATAATTAATAAATTCAATTTTTGGAATGTTCATGGAATCATGAATACTTCGGGTCTCTTGTTAAGTTAACGTGAAGCCTTCACTTACTTTGCAAGAGACCCCAAGTATTCATGATTCCATGAACGTTCCAAAAATCGAATTTATTTCTTTAATGAATTGACTTTTTATATTTTATTGACAGGCCATGTATGTACTGATGATACTCTCCTACATATTCCTGCCAGTGTATGTCGCCTCTGGGGTAGGTAACATTTTACTTCATTTTTCTGAAGAAGGTTCTTGACATCTAGAATTTTGAAAGCAGGCATTTAGATTAAGAGTGCATACAGTCAAATCTTTGAGCAAAGGTCACCCATGTGGCGGGAACAAAATATTATGGCCTTTGTTGACAGGTGGCTGTTATTTGGAGGTCAATTTCTATATATAAACTGGCCCCTATGGATTCAGGTGCTTAATTGGCCTTTGTTAACAGGATGACCTTTATTCGAAGATGACAGCTGACTGCTAACACAGGTTTGACTTTATCCCATTTATGCCTGATGGAATTTCCCACCATTATCAATTGGACAAATCCATTTCAAATTTAAGGGATGTTAGGAAGTAAGTTTCAATTTCATACAAGTTTTTAAGTATATTCTATAAGCAAACAGTGCATAACTTTGTCAGACCCTGCAGAATGCGGCGTCTGATCTGGTTCTGCACTGTTTGCTAAAGTCCCATAAAAAGGACACCAGGCTTAAATGTGTTGAATAAAAATCAATTTTCTTATTTCTTAAACAAAACATATGTTGTTGGGCATAGCACTGTTTCAATGTGACAGCTCTTTTGAGTACCCAGAACACATATTTCAGGGTTGCCACGGTCAGGGAAAAAGTTCTGGAAAATGAAAAAAATTCCAGGTCAGGGAAAAGTCAGGGAATTACATTTTCAGTCAGGGAAATTTAAAAAAAATGAAAGAAGTCCTGGAAAAAACAGGGAATTTCAAAATTTTCCTAAAAAGATGCTAGTTAACAGGCTTCTGGAAATTTTAATTTCCATAATTTTCAAGCAATATTAGAAAAGCAAGCAATTTATGTTCAGAAACATTCCTTTTCTAATATTTATGGTTTAAGATTTTTCTTTAAAGATTAAATCAGCAAGTTCAAATATTTGTGCAAAATCTTCGAATAGTCGATGGATTTTTGTTTTTTGTTTGTTTTATTGCTTTACGTCCCAAGTCAACAGCTATGGTCATGGCGGGGCGGTCAGTTCACACTTTTTCCTGGGCAAGCTTGAACAAGCAGTTAACCAGTACTTTGTGCACATACTTTCGCTTGTAACTGACAACAACCCTTCTTGAATGATTCAGCGGAAGAGAGGAGAATGACCCTAGAAATTATTTCATGATCAATCTTCATGAAAGTATGGGACCGGGCCGGGATCGAACTCATACTTTCGTGAAGATTGATCATGAAAGAATAGTCGATGGATGAAAATGGCTAAAAATGGCCTTCCAAAAGGGTCTGGTAAACGGTTGAAAGTCAGGGAAAATTTAGTCAGTGAAAAGTCAGGGAATTTTAAAATGGATATTGAGTGGCAACCCTGTATTAATTTTGTTCCAGCACTCAAATAGTTAAAAAGATGAGAAAAAGTTCTAAAATGTCAGATGGCCTCAATGGATTCAGGTGCTTAATTGGCCTTTTTTTTCACAGCAGGGGTTTTCCTGGGCCAAATATGGGGCCAAATATCGGTATTGGCCCCTTTAAAAAATTAGCAAAAACTTCCAAAAATTTGTCTTTCATTCCCAATTTCTTAGCTCCACATTTTGGTGAAAATTTAATGAAATCCAAACAAAAATACCAAAGTTACAGATGCATGAAAATTTGAATAAAAATGTGAATGAAAACATGTTTGTTTTCATTCACATTTTTATTCAAATTTTTACAAGTTTTTCTTATGGGCCATACAAACAAGAAATATGTGACAGCTTTACACTGCTGAATTTCTTATATGGTTTATATTTCCATTAAAAATGGTGGTCCAGTTCTTTTAGACTCAATCAAATTTTCCCAATTCTGATGGCTCAAATGCTTTTTTTCCCAAATCCCTAACTTCAGAAAGGTTGGAAAATCTCTGCACAGGATGGTCTTTAGTGGGAGATGACAACTAACACAGGTTTGACTTTAATTTAAATTCAATTTTCTTATTTCTCAATCAAAACATATGTTGTGGGTAAAGAACTGTTTCAATGTGACAGTTCTTTTGAGCACTCAAAACACATGTTAATTTTGTTTCAGCGCTCAAATAGATGAGAAAGTGTTCTAAAATGTCAGAGTGCATCTTTTTCGTTTTTTGAATCTTCATACATCTTCATAACAATGAGGCACAGATATTACCAGCCCACATTACTTGACAAAAATGGACTTCGTTGCAAATTGCTGGGTAATTCTTCATGATTTTTTGTAGTTGTCTGCAGATTTTTTTTCAAATTATTGTTTTCAAAACATCTCAGAAATACCATCAGAGTGTCAAACAGTTTGGATCCAGATAAGGCCTGATATTTGGTCAGGCCTGATCTTGGTCCAAACTGTTCACAAAAGTTATCAACATTAGCAGGCAATGAGATAACTCTTTCCTTGCTAGTGGCCACTTTTGTCATCTGCTGATAACATTTGCAAACAGGTTGGACCAAGATCAGGACCAACAGAATGTTGGTCCTGATCTGGATCCAAACCATTTGACACTGTTTTTGTTAGGTTTGTGGTACAATTAACATCCCAGTCACCAGCTTTGATCATATCTAGACAGTTGACTCACTGATAGTGCTCTTGACAGATTTTTTTTTGGAAGTTAACTTTGAAATAAAGTCAGCTGACCACAACAAAAGCATGGAAATTACGCATCATGCAAATAGTTGCGGGTTCATTGATTTACCATAAACTGGTTTTAACCTCTCATTGCTCTCATTGCAGGTGTTTACTATACCAGAATACCTGAAACTCCGATTTGGTGGGAAGAGGATACAGATATATCTGGCTATTTTATCTTTGCTTGTTTACATTTTCACTAAAATATCAGTAAGTTAAACAATTACAGTATAACCCTTGACCGAAAGATTGTAATATTTCCTTCATTTTGAAAAAAGTGATAAGGCCAACAGAAAAAATATGTGGTTTGCTGTTTTTCATTTGATCCGAAAATAAGGTCTGATGGCCATTAAAATAATTTACTCCATAGGCCATTTTTAGGTCATGACATTTTCAATTTTTAGACAAAATTGAAAAAAATTCAAGAAAATTTTAAGTCAAGTTTTGAAAACTTTTGAAAATATTATGGAAAATGGAGCATTTGCTCTGAAATATTATTGAAAATGGAGCATTTGCTCTTTGGAGCAAATGCTCCATTTTCAATAATATTTTCAAATACTGTACATACATGTATAGTATATTTCATGGTGTCAAAAGGTGTTATCATGGAGCATAAGGTTAAATAAGGATTCAAAAAAAGATTCTGGCTGGAAAAATCTCTGAGACGGGTTTGGTGTTATGATAGATCATATATTAACCCTTGCTTGTCATGCTGAATAATTTTATCTACCTGTACTACACTCTTCCCAAATGTTTATACTGTTAACCTGCAGCATTCCAGTTGTAAGCAGGTATTTTCAATCAGAGTGGAAAACTGTGTGGATCATGATCAGATGACTGTCAGAAGCCAGCTGATCTGGATCTACATTGTTTTTAAAAAGGATAAATCCTGGTTAAGCAGGACATGGGTATATATAGAAAAGAACATGGATTCATGGTTATAGCATGTTAATAAAATGAAAGAAATGTAATAATTTAGCAGCTGTGCAAAAGACATTTTTTCTTCTCACTTTAAACATCTATACTGAACGAAACTTCTAAACCGCCAGTTAACACAACACATTTTTTCAAAATAGCTCATTTATTATTAAACTCTTTGACATGATATTTAACACAGTATATTTGGGCACATGTATCCGTCGATTGAACATAACAAAGTTTGATTCAATAAGGATGTTCATTTATGCGTAACGATAGAGTACTAATACCTATTTTGCACGTGGCACACGATGCTAAATGTTTTTTCGCCTTGTGTATACTCACATTTTTATCGACAACTATCGGACAACTTTAATTTATCACAAAAATAACAACGTTTGGGTTGTATGAGTATAAAGTAGAGGGTTGGGCTGTGGGTTTGATCGAAATAGGGGCCTAGCTGAGACTGATTCATAATTTATCACAAGGCTTGGCATGTTTTGATAGAGCCAACAGTTTACACCACAGCCTGTCGGTCATTTTTCATTTTGCACTCGTATGGCGAGAAAAATCGACGAAAACTGAGAATTGCGTATGTCATAAATGTCCTGTATAGTCCACCATACTTTGGTGCGGTGATGCACAAATGCTGCATTGGAACGTCAGAAGTGTCCAGATTGATGTGCAGTACTAGCTTAATGGGTGACGATGTTTCAATAATTTTGTCGACAAAAAACATTTCATCGCCATAAACACATGTCTATGTTCTTTTAGGCCATATGGGCCTCCATAGGAGCACTGAACTGCATGAAATTTGCTACTTTATATTACTAAATCAACACGATAGTGTTCAATAATGTCCATTTACAGCACCAGAAAGTTCCAATAATATTGTGGACAAAAACATGTCATCTCCATAAAGCATTCTTGTGTTGTTTTGTGTCATATGGGCTTCCATAGGAACATTTTGGATTACCTGAAAATTCCTTCTTAATAAAAGCGAAACCCAAAAATGTTCAATAATGTCCATTTATAACACTATAAAGTTGGTGTTTTTCACTATCGGTCCCTGGAATACTTGATTTTAAGCGATGAGTTCAAGTTTTAGCGTTTGTGTGAAAATTAAATGCGATGGTGCCTTTATACAGTCTATCAATTGAACATGTTAATTTCAATTTATGAAACTCAAATTTTGGCAGGTTCAGCTTAATTGATTTGTCCATATTGAGTGTAAATTGTAGCCATTTATGTATCATTTATGTTAAGATATTTGAGAAAATATTGAGTGGCGGTTTAGAAGTTTCGTTCAGTATATATTCAGTCTGGGAAAAAACCTTCATTGATTCCAACCTACCCGTACTTTATTGTCCAGCACATGAGTTTTAGGTACTTATCACATTTTCAAGCAACAACGACTCTGGCAAGCAAATAGGCAGACTCACCAGAGATTTCACTGTTGCATACACAAAGGGGAGAAATAAGGGAAAGCTCAGTCAAAAATTCAAGAATTCTAGCCCCACTAGATAGCTGCACAAATGTTTTAAAGAGTTATCTTAAGCATTTGCGAATAGTACCAAAGTCTCATGTGCTGGCCCTTATATTGCCTACAAACCAGCCCCACCTAAATGTTGTGGGTCGGTGGTAAACAGCAAACCAACATATTTTCAAGTTTGGCCTGATAAGAATCATCACTGAATATGCTGTGACTGTACTTTCTGAGTTGTTTCAATAAAACTGCATCATATAATCTGATAAGGTTTAGTTCGAGATTAGAAGTGTATCAAAATCTATAGTTTTACCTTATTCAGACTTCTAAGCACACATGCTCAGTTCTTATGAGCGAAGACTGGATACTCTATGGGTTGGCTACACTATAAAGTAAAAGTAAAGTGGTTGTTTATTATAGTGTCACCTCTATTTCTGACTTATGAGACACCTCAACTTGTCACATTTACTTCCCAAATTCCATCCTTTAGCCAGGCACCAGGCAGGCTAGGAATTGATAATCATTCGTTCAACTAACTGGCGGTTCACCAACCGGCCATATCAGAATGAACCCCAATGCTGCAGACACTGGGATTCGATCCTTTGACCTCCCACTCCAGAAGCGGATGCCTTAACCACCATTTGGCTATCAATACCGAATTTCTGATTTCACATTTGATATAGAATTTTCGTGTGGCCGAAAAAAGTGTGAAGTTGTCTGCTACATGTAAATGTTTATGTCAAGGACTGATTTTGGCATACAAATGGTGTGGACACAGATCAGACTGGTCCAAGAGAGCAGTCTGATCTGGGTCCACATTGTTTGCTACAGAGACATTTTGAATGGACTACAAGACAATACAGCAGACGATACTTTGTCTTGATTAGCAGCCGTAAGAGTTAAGTTTGCATTCTTGTGTGAATCTCTCTAAGTGAGTTTAGCCTCTAGAAAAACACGGCTCTGAAAACTTGAATTTATCATGAAAGCAAACAAAGGGGATTATAATCATATCTCCAACTACTCATAACCCTTATCAAAACAATACATGCACTATTATAATGTACTATTAACTCATCATCTGCTGAAAACTTTTGCAAACAGTTTGGACCAAGATCATGCCCAACAGAATGTCGGGCATGATCTGGATCCAAGCTGTTTTATAGTCTGATTATGTCCCTGAAAGAATAAAAAAAATGTTTTGAAAAAATCAGCAGACGACTTAAAGGCTGGCAAAATGTTTTAGCATACAAAGAATAAAGCGTAAAGGTTCGTGTGATTCCAAGGCAATTTCTAGTGTTACTAATTATTACATATTACAATCAGTTTCCTTCACAAAAAGTTAGGGCACAATGAGCATGCTTTTTTGTCATCTGCTGATTTTTTCAAAATCATCTTTTTCAAAAAATTCTTTCAGGAACACCATCAGAGTGTCAAACAGTTTGGATCCAGATTAGGCCCAACATGTTGTTGGGCCTAATAGGGTTCCAAACTGTTTGCAAAGGTTATCAACAGACGTCATTTGTAGGCAAAGAATTAATGCTGATTTGCATGCCGGTGCTTTAGGTTTTGTGCACCATAGCATGGTATATTTCCGGCTCATCATTATGCAGGCATCATTCATCATCATCAGTATCATATATTTATCATATGACGTCACATCTGGGAGTGAAATAACGTCGTGCATTTAAATCAATAATAAAACCACTAGTGGTTTACAGATTTTGGTAATGTTATGAAATGACGATCATAATAATGTCACATATATTTGGCAAAATGGTGAAGTTTTCCAACCAATATTGTGATTACATAGTAATTTCAATGTCATATGATAAATAGAATTTAACATTCATGCTGCTGTTTTATTATTAAACTTGTAGCGAAAAATAATAATATGCTGGGCAAACATCACATTTTATCACTTTTTACTAACTCATTTACTAAATTCAACAAAACATGGACACTCATGTAATATCCTCAATATTTATTTTATTCACATGAGATTTTGGTACTTATGCATGTATGTAATCACTTGATCAATAATGTTTCAGGCTGATTTGTATGCTGGTGCAATATTTATTGAGCAGTCATTGAAGTGGGACATCTACTGGTCTATGCTACTACTCCTGGGAATAGCTTCTATCTTTACTATCACTGGTAGGTTGCCATTTTTCTTTATTTCTTTGCATGATGGGTAATTTTTCTTGACTTTTTGTTGTCTGCTGATTTCTTTCAAAATTAACTTTTCAAAAATTCTCTCAGGAATACCATCAGGGTGTCAAAAGCTTTGGATCTAGATCTAGCCAGATGATTTGTCTGGCCTGATCTGTGTCCAAACCATTTGCAAAGGTTTATATTACTACATCCTCTTGTCTGTGAAGTGGCGACAAATACAGTGCAATTTTTCGTAACTGTGGTGGATATATTCTTGATTTCATGCAATTATTGCAATCCAAGATGGTTTTTCAATGCATTAACATTGGCTGGGTCCCTCGGAAGATGTTGAAAACTTTGGTCTTCACCTTTGGTTTTTTACATCTCTGTCATAATCTTGTGAATATAAATGCTTGATTCTCCATGTATGATCTCTACATTGTATAAATCTGCTAGAAATACTAATGTCTGTTCACAGTAAGGGGTTAAACTAAAGGGTTTGGGAGGTACCTGTTTAACCAATTATTGAATGGAAACCGGTAAATAACTCTGGCAAATAGTTAGAGTGAAGACTCAGATGAAATGCTACAGAACACAGCATCTCATCAGGATCTGCACTGTTTGCTATGAGAAAAAGAATCATCATGGGCAGAAAACAGTTATTTTGAAATTCCACATCATGACCCTCAAAATGTATAAGGGAACATCAAAAATAGTTGAGTCAGTGCGTGACAAAACTAACAAAATTTACCCCATAGCGCAGTTGGTAGCGAGTGTGACTGCAGATCAAGGTATCGCCAGTTTGATGCCTGCCTGGTCCCATACTTTTGTGGAGATTGATCATGAAATAATTTTTACGGTCATTCTCCTGCCGAAGAAGGGTTGTTGTCAGTTGCAAGCTAAAGTATGGGCACCAAGTACAGGTTAATCGCCAAGTCAAGCTTGCACAGGAAAAAGTGTGGTTAGGTGAACTCACCGTCTTGACATGACCATAGCTGCTGACTGGGACGTATAATCGTTTAATCTCAAAACAAACAAAAAACAATGTGCACCAAGTACTGGTTAATCGCTAAGTCAAGCTTGCTCAGGAAAAAGTGTGGTTAGGTGAACTGACTGTCTTGACATGACCATAGCTGTTGACTGGGACGTATAATCTCAGAACAAACAAAAACAATGTGCACCAAGTACTGGTTAATCGCTAAGTCAAGCTTGCCCAGGAAAAACTGTGGTTAGGTGAACTGACCGTCTTGATATGACCATAGCTGTTGACTGGGACGTATAATCTCAAATCAAACAAAAAACAACCAAATTGCTGTGTATCCAGGGAAGACTCAGATCAGTCTGGTTATATGACCTGTCTGATTAGAGTCTTCCCTGTCAGTATGAACAAACAATGAGGGCTTAGCCAAGCATGGATTGGACAATGAAGGCTCTTAACTGATTTGGTCAATGGGCAGGCTGATTTAAACTTCAGGCACACAGTCAAATTGTTGGTTTGGTCATGTATCAGGCAGATGGTAGAATCCATTAGTAAAGAAAGGGTAAACTATGCATATTCCTGAATTCCATAGAAAGTCAGCCTAAAAATCCTGAATTAGGCAGATTAGTATGCCATCTAATTTTTTTTATTTATTTTCAATATTTATCTAAAAACAATTGAGCATGTAAACTCAAAATTGTCACTATTTTGTTTGAAAGAAAACTGCAAGTTTTAAGATTTGAATAAAGTTCAGGATTTTGTAAATGTTGAACTTTCAGCCATGTACTGAATATCAGGCCTACAGTTAAGAGTTAGTAGCTAATAAATTAATTTTCTTATTTCTCAACCAAAGCATATATTGTGGGTACTCAAAAGAATCATCTCAATGAGATGGTTCTTTTGAGTACCAAAGCATATGTTAAAACTGACAGGTTCCAAAAAATTTACAATTTTAAGCTCAAAATTTTGTTTATCTAAACCCATGATTATGTTTCAGGTGGCCTGACAGCAGTAATATGGACAGATTTTGGACAAACTATTATCATGCTGATAGGGGGTATGGTTCTAATGGTTCTGGGTGAGTACAATATAGCTCAGACTCTCCATAACCCTTATCCTAATAACAAACAAATGGGCCTTGATGTGAGAAAAACAATTTTTTGACTAAATAAGATTTTAACCAGTCTGCTCAGCTAAAAAACATGCCATGTGCTTTCTCAGATGTGTCCAGCAAATAATAAGAAATGCCGTAACATAACTAATCATAACTGCATGAATGGACTGGTTTAAAATTCAGGACATTTTATGACATTGAGACATGTTCGTCGTAACTCTAATTGCAATTTTTATATACTTTAACCCTTTACTCCATGATTATTATAACGCCTTTTGACGCCTTGGAAATACAACATGTTTGAAATATTATGTAAAATTGAGCGTTTGCTTTCCATTTTCCATAATATTTTCAAACATAGTCAAAACTTTACTTGTATTTTTCTTGATTTTTTTCAATGTTATCTAATAATATAAAACAATATCATGATCTGAAAAAGCATATGGAGTAAAGGGTTAAGTTAGATGCTTTATGAAATACAGCTGATTCTGGGAAAAATCACCTTTTTTCATCAGAAGATGCTATTAATAAACCACGACATTAGTAACCTGTTAAAGTTTGGTCAAATGGTAGGTCAGTTTTGTAAATGTTGGTGCAATAATATCACGAAACATAGCCATTTACACATGTAAACATGGTAGCCCTAATAACAAAGCACACTGATTATTGCCATGAAGTTTGTTGGCACCTCTCAATGTTAAAGTTTTATACAGAATATTTCAGATTCTTATTTTTCAGCTTTCATGAAAGTTGGGGGTTTCGATCAGATGGTTGAAAAATACCCTGATTCCATGTCCAATTTTACTCGCTACTCAAACACAAGCTGTGGCAGGCCAGGTGACGACTATATGCACCTCTTCCGTGACCCAGTCAGTGGTGATCTCCCTTGGCCAGGTATAATAGGGGTGACAATCAACTCGATCTGGTACTGGTGTTCTGACCAGGTATGTTTTTCCGCTTTCATACTTATATTGATCATACTTGTTGATTTATTATTGAATAACTTCATGCTAAATTGTACTTAAACATACACTGTCAACTATCCTTATCTCAAAGTCCACACAACCAGGCCTCAAGGTTTTTTTCATGCTCAACTGAGCATGAAATTTCACCTGCTCTAAAAATTAAAATGCTGGAAATAAAGACTTCTTGCTTTCAAACTCTCAGATATTGTATTTATCATGCTTGTAAATGTCAAAATGTCATTTATTGTTGGCATGCCAATTAATTATTGTTGGCATTTTAACATTTATGAGCATGATAAATTTCATGCTCATTTAAGTTAGGCATGAAAAAGTTTATAACCTCGGGACCTGGCTGCAGAGTTGGACCAGGTAACACCGATGTCAATGCAAAGGCACTGGTAATAGTGTTGTGTGGTATACTGTATTTTACCTTATTTGTATGCACACTGTGCATTCCAAAATTCAGGATCTGCACTGTTTATAGATTCAGATCTAAGATCTGTACTGTTTTTTCATCAATTATTAATAGTGGAATTACATCATTGGATTGACTTGATTTTTTTTGTTTGTTTGATTTGATTCTTTACATCTCATCAACAATCTTTCAGTTATAAAGGGACAGGTCTTCCTGGGTTGAACCTGTACTAAGCTAGGATCAATGTTCTTGCTCAAGGACACAACACAGTGATGCTGGTGAGGCTCAAACCCGTGACCCCTTGGTCTCAAGTCAAGCACTACCACTGAGCCACTGCGCTTCCTGGATTGACTTGAAATCAGAAACTCATTAAAACTAGTAAAACAATGTTTGTGAGCTTATAAAAGATTGTGCTTATTAGGTAAAATACAGTAATTGGGGAATGGTACTGCAGTGAGGTATGGTCACACTGAAGCCCCAAGATGGTCAATACTGTCCTGGTGTTTTCACGTCTGAGCTCAGTGATATAGGTCTGTGGGTATTACATGGTGTAATATGTTAAAGTACTTTTATAATGAAGATGCTTTGAAATAATTTTATATTTTGCTTTATATTGTTTATCGATAACCCATTTATGCTGAATGGAACTTTCCATCCTGAATGTTTCTATCATGATAGAATAGCCAATTATTCATTATTAGGTATTGGTCAAAAATTTCAAATTGTTCTAATTGTTTAATATGACTCTTATGATTGTAAACAGTGTAGACCCTGATGAAATGCTTAGCATCCCATCTGGTCATACTGCTTGCTAGTATTCAAGTTGGGAAATGCTAGGCATATAAGGGTTAAATTGAGAATCACAAGAAAATCGATATATTTTATGATCTATTTATTGTACACTGGGTTGTGATACAATGTAAATTTTTAGTTTACACTAAAAATGTTTTTTTCTAAACTATGTACAATGGAAAGTAACACTTTGCAAACTATTAGTGTTCACAGAATAGAGCTACTTTGTAAAAGATTTATTAAAACAGGTACAATTAAGATAAGTTAAAGTCAGATTTATTAATAAATGAGATTTGGTTTGTAACTGATTTTTTAGAATTGCAAGAAATGGTGTCATTGATCTAATAGTTCAGTTGATAACTAATCCCAGAATGAGTGCTGTCAACTGTTTTCTGGTCATCAACATTTTATAACAACTGTCATTTTGCTTAATAAACAAATCTGAATATCTCATTTTTTAAGATTGGGTGTTTAAAGTTGAGCTGTTAAATGTTTTGATACATTTTAATAAATTTTCATAAAGTCAATTCACTTCATCCTACATAAAATCTATCAGAGACAAAAAAATTTTTATGGGGAAACGCCCTTTTCTATTTTTGTCACAAGTGTAACTTATTCTATTACCTATACATGTTATTGAGTCCAAAGTGTTTTATATCTTATATATTCAAATGAAATTCGTACTATGTTTTTTCAATATACCCTACATGTTATTTAAAAACAGCTTTTAACAAAAAATCACAGTTATTATTTTAGTAAGAAAAACTTTCTACTACACAATGAAAATTCAGGAGGATAATTTTACATAAAATGTGATTACAATTGCAAATTTTGAGCGATATAATAAATTTTACTTAAAAAAATTACAATTATGCTTACTTGCATTGTTTTTAATAAAGCCAAAAATAGCGTATTGAATTGTTAAAAGTTAATGAAAAAGTGATTAAAACATAAAATTTAAAGCATTATCCTAACTTTAATCTTAAACCAGTTCTGAATTCTTGAATGTTGATGTTTCCTGGTTAGGAAAATGTAAAAAATATATTGATAAAGCAATTTTGAAATTGATCGGAGCTCAAATGTCATGCTTTTGCTGCATTTTTTTTAATCACCATTAAACTTGAAATTGCATGATTTTAAACTAAAATTAAGAATCTAAGCAGCTTAATAATGTTTTGTGCATCTTATTAGCATCTCATTTCACCAGGGTTCGCAAGGCTTGAAAGGTACTTGAACACGCCTACCAAACGCTCGAATGCTCAACATCTGGTTGAATATTAAAAACAATTCCTCCAGGAAGAGAATCAAAAATCAGGGAATGTCATGCAACAGACTATCGTTCCTACGTTTGTGGTATAAATTTGAGGTCAGAAAGTTCTCTCGTTTTGTCAGATTTACATTTTGCGTAAAATAGGTGTACCAGAATTGACAGGAATGTGTTTATCGAGCTAAAAGTAAATATGACGTATTGAGAATACTTTCTTAGCTCGTATATATACCACAAACGCAGGAATCCATAAGCTGTTGCATGACATTCCCTGATTTTTGATTTTCTTCATAGAGCAGTTGTTTTTACTATTCAACCAGATGTTGAGTATTTGAGCGTTTGGTAGGCGTGTTGAATATACAGGACTGTCTTGAAAAGTCCTTGAAAATAAAATTTGCCTTGAAAACACTCAAGGCCTTGAAAAGTCCTTGAATTCTACCATTTACAAGAGGATTCATCACTGTTTTTGGAGGCCTAAATCAGAATAAAATCGTAGTGCCTTTATTTGGTGCAGCATATGCTGCACCAAATAAAGGCACCATAATTTTACACTGATTTTCTAAAAGTAATATCTTTAGTAATGGACTCTCAGGGCCGTCGCCGGCTTTTAGAAAGTGGTACGGCCAATGGAAACCGATGGTGTCCACCTAGTGCCGACGGCATGAGGGGGGGGGGGGGAAGGACGAGAGGGGGGCTGATCCCCCTCTCGTAAGTGGGGGGGGGGGGGTTGTGGGACACCCCACAAGAAAATTTTGTAATTCAAGAAGAAGCGATTTTGTTGCACTTTGAAACCATTTTTGCTTGTGAACCTCAGCTTATTTTACAGGCATTATAGCTATTTTTCAAATGCCTACCACAGCCTCTTTCGACTGCCACCCCCTCCCACAACCACCAAAATATCAACAACTATTTCGACCCCTCGGTGGGACTCATTAGGCGGTGTGGCATCAAAGTTAACTGATTCTTCAAAATTTAAAGTAACAGTTAAATCTGATACAGATATCCCCGCTATAGTTTTTTTTATATTTGTTCGTTTTGTTTTGTTAATTTTCTTTTTATCTTATTTTTCATCTATTGTTTTTTTTTGTCTTTTTTTGTTTCTTTTCATTAATTTACGTAGATGTAACCGTATATACATATTAACCAAGGCACAGCATTCTCAGGCCTCTAGATAAGAGTGTGTAATAAAAAATATTTTTCCTATTTCTCAACCAAAACATAATATGTCATGGGTACTCAAAAATACAGTCTCATTAAGACGTTTTTTGTGAGAACCCAAATCAAATGCTAAATTTTCAACCGAAAGTTAAGCTGTAGGCACACAAAAGAACCGTCTCCATGAGACAGTTGTTTTGCGCACTCAAAACGAATGTTCAAACTGATTGATGAGAAAATATTCACAATTTTTCACGTATTTTTGCCTATCTGCATGATTCTGTCTGTGATAATCCTTTAATTGCGCCTCAACGTGAGTAAACCTGTCTTCGGGGGTTTGCGAACAACAAAGGCGCAGACCAGCCTGCGCATCCGCGCAGTCTGATCAGCTCCTTTATTATTCGCTTATGGTAAAGTATTATATTTAGAATTATAATGAGTGAAATTTCAATTCTCTAGCTAGTCTCTGTAGCTGAGGAGACTGGTTTGAGCCTGGCTTTGTCGAACACCCCGAAAACAGGTTTTGTCGCATCGCGGCTCGATTATAATTACTGTCTTAAAACAGGTGTCATTTTCTTAATTGAGTTTGTTTAACCACTTTCTTTCACACCTGAGGCAGCCGAAATATTGACCAGCGCCCGCTTCAGTCATCATTTAATAATTAATCTTTGATCATCGAAAAATAGATTATTAAAGAAGGTCTAGAAGAAACGTGAGAAAACGGCCCTGCAAAAAAACATATTTGACCTAAAATGTGGTCCGGCTAAAACCATTTCGGGCAAAAAAAGTGGTCCGGCCATAGCCGGACCGGCCGGACTGCCGACGACGGCCTTGACTCTAGCATTTTTGAAGTAGAATTTTATCCTGTAAACCAGTATTTTTCAAAAGTTTTCATTCCTTGAAAACGGTAGGAAAGACTTTTTGCATGGGATTTGAAAGAAAAGTCCTTGAATTTTACATGAACTTTCCTGTATGAACCCTGTTCATGATATTCAAATGGCAGCACTTAACTTTTGTAATGAAAACTTAATATATCAATAACTTTAAATTTTCAATTGATTTTGATCAAGTTTTCAATGCCATTCTTTGTGTGAAAATGCCTGTCTATTTAGACCTATGTGTTTCCTCTTTAACCCTTATAATACTGGATATTTT
>OZ026515.1:14059349-14088545 GCA_964019695.1 Loripinus fragilis | reverse complement strand
ATTATCCCATCATGGTCATCAAAATCTAATCATTTCTTTTCTGTGTACCATTGCTATTTGTGCACAAGTATGGTCAAAATCCACTGATTGCAGTCGTGGTTGGCTATAAAAGGTGTTATCTTCAAGTGAGATCTCTTAATCA
This sequence comes from Loripinus fragilis, assembly GCA_964019695.1. NCBI lineage: Eukaryota > Metazoa > Mollusca > Bivalvia > Lucinida > Lucinidae > Loripinus > Loripinus fragilis. Next base: position 14,088,403 of record OZ026515.1, on the reverse strand, counting down.
CTGTATATTATTCCTCTAATCAAACAATATGGTAAAGACTACAGTAGTCTAGAAATTAAATGTTCAACCAATATCCTATATAGCTCCAGATAAACAAAATTTTAGCGCTTAAAATAGTAAATATTTTGAAATTATCAATTTTTAAAAGTCCGCCATTTTGGAAATTTTCTTCGTCAAGTCCACCTCAGAATTTCAAATGTCTGTAACTTTTTTATTGGTGAATGAAAACATAAAGTGTGGGTAGTCAATTTCTTAGTTCCTGGATCCTCCAGTTTCAATTTTGGAAGACAGAAACGTTATGCAACATCATCGCATGTGTAAAATTGTAAATGACAGTATTTGTTAATGTTTGTGACTTCAACAGTGCAGAGAAGTGTTAAGCGTGTTTAAAAATTGTAAATAATAAAAAGAAAATGAATATTACATGCATTTCATCTCATCAATGCCTTGGGTCACTTGTGGTCAGGAAAAGGAGTTACGGCTAAAGAAATTTATTTCCCTAGAGGAAATAAATCTTTCTAGGCAAAAACAAAATAACCGATTTTATTTGTTTGATAAATCATGGCGTTTTTTCTGCCAAACATGTAATATACACTCTTAACTAAGCCTGGATATATTTGGGCATGGAGATGTGTGTCTTGACATTTCATTCAAGCCATAAAATTAGCTGGAAATATTGGCTTGTGCAACTCTGATCATAAACATATACAGCTATCCAGTAGGGCTAAAGGTCCATTTGGTCTGATTTCTGTTTGATTTGATTATGTCCCAGTAAACAATTTTTCAATTATGTCGGGGCGGGCCTTCTTTGTACTAATCAAGGATTAATGTGTCTTGCTCAAGAACACAACGCAGTGAAGCTGGTGAGGCTGGAACCCGCAACCCCTTGGTCTTGAGTCAAGCACTCTACCACTGAGCCCCCTCATTTTGTCTGAGCCTTCATCTATTTGCTTACTTTTGCATAACAGTACAAGAGCGGTGAAGGCTCTGACAAGACTGTGCGACTGTGCAGGCTTATAATGAATAACCTGAGCCTGTATAGGTCGCATAAAATGCCAAAAGTACCAAAATCTCATGTCTGGTTTGGGAGTGGTGAAATCACCAAGCAAATAAAACACTTCACTACTTACCCCTCCACACATACCAGTCTGTCCAGCTGTTTTTCTGCTGCCCTTTTCCCATGGTTCTAAGTGGGTCACCTGAAAAATGTGAAAAGCTTTTTGTTTGTTTTGTTGCTTTACTTCCCAAGTTAACAGCTATGGTCATGGCGGGACGGTCAGTTCACGTAACCACACTTTTTCCTGGGCAAGCTTGAACAAGCAGTTAACCAGTTCTTTGTGCACATACTTTCGCTTGTAACTGACAACAACCCTTCTTGAATGATTCAGCGGAAGGGAGGAGAATGACCGTAGAAAGTATTTCATGATCAATCTCCACGAAAGTATGGGACCGGGCCGGGATCGAATACGCGACCGCTGGATCTGCAGTCAGACTCGCATCTGTTGCCAGACATGTTACCGACTACGCGAAATGTGAAAAGTAAAGCTGAGAATAGGTGAATCACCATTTCTATAAACACAGGAGTTACATAATGGAAAAATACAACACATTAAAGGCCGCTACTGGGCCAAAAATCATTGAAACTAAGAATGCTGCAGGCAGATATGAGTAATTGAAAATTATATTTCTTATTTCTGAACAAAAACATACGTTGTGGGTACTCAAAAGAACCATCTAAATGAGACCCTCTGGCAGTCCTTGTATTGAGTCCTGTTCATCTCAACTGAGCATGGAATTTCAACTGCTGCTTGTAAAAAGTAAAATGCTGAATAATACAGCATTTCCTTGTTTTCAAACTCTCAAATGTTATATCTATCATGCTAATAAATGTTAAAATGCCAACATTTGTTGGCATTTTAACATTTATGAGCATGACAAATTCCATGCTCAGCTGAGTCAAGCATGAAAAAAGTTTTAAAACCTCAGTGCTTGAGTGAGTTATCTTATCTTATAACTTACCTTATAGTAGATTTCATCTATCACTTCATGGTATGTTTTCAGCTCATACAGATTAACCTTGAAGTACGGTGAGGACTGTATATTCGTCAGTATTAATGGGTTCATGTTCATCGTTTTTTCATTCCCCCAACACGTCAGAGTGTTGTTTGGGGCCATGGTGGTTTTCTGATAAGTTTATATATCTGAAACAAGAAATGTCACAAACACGTGACGAATGCCCCCAAAGGAATTGGTCTAGCATAAGACACATTTGAGGAAAATTAGCTGTAATATAGCACGAAAAACCTAGAAATGAGGCCAGAAGTCAATGTCAAGGTCAAAGTGACTCAAAATGGGATGCACCACTCCGCCATCCCAAGAGGAATCACCACCCCAAATTTGGGATACCTACATCAAAAAATATAGGAGATATGCTCTGGACACAATAATTCTTAAAACTAAGTCAGAGGTCAAGGTCACAGTGACCCCAAAATGGTTTGTGGCACTCAGGCATCCAAAGATGCATTTACATACCAAATTTAGAATTCCTATTTCAAAGAATATAGGAGATATGCACCAGTTTCTAGAAACTAGGTCAGAGGTCAAGTTCAAGGTCACAGTGACTTAATTATGGTACGTGTCACTTCGTCATCCATAGCTGCATCCACACACCAAATTTGAGATTCCTACCTCAAATAATATAGGAGATATGCTCTGGACATGATTATACTAAAAACTAGGTCAGAGGTCAAGGTCAAAGTGACCCCAAAATGGTACATGACACTCCGCTATCCCACACTTCATCATCCATAGATGCATCCACACACCAAATTTGGAATTCCTACATCAAATAATATAGGAGATATGCTCTGGACACAATAATTCTTAAAACTAGGTCTGGTCAAGGTCACATGAACCCAAAAAAAGGTTAGTGACACTCAGGCATCCCAAGATGTATTTACATACCAAATTTGGAATTCCTATTTCAAAGAATAGGAGATATGCACCAGTTTCCAGAAACTAGGTCAAAGGTGAAGTTCAAGGTCACAGTGACTTAATTATGGTAAGCGACACTTCCTCATCCCAAGATGCATCCACACACTAAATTTGAGATTCCTACCTCAAACAATATAAGAGATATGCTCTGGTCATGATTATTCTAAAAACTAGGTCAGAGGTCAAGGTCACAGTGACCCAAAAATGGAACATGGCTCTCCGCTATCCCAAGATGCATCCACACACCAAATTTGGAATTCCTAACTCAAAGAATATAAGAGATATGCTCCGGACACAATAATTCTTAAAATTAGGTCAGAGGTCAAGGTCACAGTGACCCAGAAATGGTATGTGACACCCCATCATCCCAAGATGCATTTACACACCATATTTGGAATTCCTAGCTCAAAGAATATAGGAGATATGCACCAGACTCAAGGCAGTTTCTAGAAACTAGGTCAGAGGTCAAGTTCAAGGTCACAGTGACCCAATTATGGTAGGTGACACTTCATCATCCCAAGATGCATCCACACACCACATTTGAGATTCCTACCTCAAATAATATAAGAGATATGCTCCGGACACGATTATTCTAAAAACTAGGTCAGAGGTCAAGGTCACAGTGACCCGATGGTACGCGACACTCGGCCATCCCAAGATGTATCCACTAGTGTTTCCCATAAAGCAGAATAGCAGGGGGGAGCACCCTGCTGCCCTAAAACTCCCCCCTCCTGCCCTAAAGTTCCACCCTCCTGCCCTTATTTTATTTTAATATAAATAATAGTCATATTTTAATATTTACTGAATAAAATAACTTTTTTGTTATCCCAATGAACCCTATGCTCTACTAGAAGCTATTCTAACCTTTTAACAGATATAAAGTCCTTTATCTAACTCACATTTGAAAAGTATGTTCTAACAAAAGTGCCCTTTTGGGTGAATTTCACGCATCAAAAGTGCCCTTTTTCTGGCCAGCACCCTGCCCTTTTTTCAGGCTGTGGGAAACACTATCCACACACCAAATTTGGAATTCCTGCCTCAAAGAATATAGGAGATATGGACCGGACACGAAAGCGGGACGGACGGACTGACCGACGGACAGTGGGATTACTATATGCCTCCCAAAGTTCCTTTGGGGGCATAAAAAAGGTGGATTATTAATGAATAATGTGCTGTTCTTATATCCATATACTGTAGGTCCAGAAAAAAAGAAATTTTCAGAGTAAAATTGTGATATATCACCTTGCATCATCTTAGCGATTCAATTGAGAAGCGGTTTGTGGAAGCGGGAAATTGACGCAATGTGTTTCGGCCAATCAGATAATCCGCAAGAAAACATAAAAACTTTTGTAACAGAAAGCGGAAGTATTTAGCTTGTCAAATGATGTCTGAATGCGAGAAAAGTATAAACTGTCTACTTTTTTCCTACAAAGGAGAGTTTTTCGAACTTGTGGACTATATCCCTAGATAGAGTAATCACTGTACTATCGAACGACGGTGGGGTTGAAGAAAAACTAATACGTTTGAGAGGGAGGAGATCTGTCCGAACGAGTTGACCCAGTTTCCACTTCAAGACCATGTCTATTTATATTTATAGAAACGAACACTATCTTTATAAGTGAGGCCGGTGCAAAGATACAATCAAGCATCACACCTGACCCAGGATACAAATGGGAAAGTGACAAACTCACAGTTAGACACCACAAACTACAGCCAAGAGGTCAGCCCTTTCCCAGCAGGTAACCACAAGGCACATATAAACAGAGGCGCACAAAGGAAAAGCCAACACAAGACAGGAAAACATAAAAGATCCACAAAAGAAGTACTGCCTTGGAACGGTCAGTAAAAAAGATTTTGCTGGAGGGCTTGAACCAGTTTTACGACGCCAACCTCACCCTTAATTCAGATATGGATCAAAACACATACCAGGGCTTCCATTAACTTTCAAATCCAGGAAGTCCAGACTTCCTACCCTTGAAATTTGGAAGCCCCATTGAATTTTTTTGGAAGTCCCACTTTTTTTCTGTGATACCGTCGCGGTGTGGCGGATTGTCAAACTTGCTTTAAAAAATAAGATATATATTTCAGAGATCATTCTTTGTTCCTTACAAGATAGGTAGGGTAGGGTAGGGTAGGGTAGGTTTAGGTAGGGTAGGGTTAGGTAGGGTAGTGTTAGGTAGGGTAGGGTAGGGTTGGGAAGGGTAGGGTAGATAGATAGATTTGTTTGGGAGGGTGTTTGTGTAGCAATTTTTATTTTAAAAGCTAGTACTTATTTGTGTAACAATTATTTTTTATAAGCTTGTACTTATACAGAATGAGATCATTCTTTGTTCCTTACAATGCATAGATAGGTAGGGTAGGGTATGGTAGGGTTAGGTAGGGTAAGGTAGGGTGGGGTCGGGTCGGGTTAGGTAGGGTAGGAAAGGGAAAGGTAGGGTAATGTAGGGTAGATAGATAGATTAGTTTGGGAGAGTGTTTGTGTAGCAATATTTATTTTAAAAGCTTGTACTTATTTTGTGTAACAATTATTTTTTAAAAGCTTGTACTTGTACAGCATAAAAATTGCAACAAAACAGCATTCGTTTTTAATATGTTGTGTGTTCGTTGGTGTAGTGCCTGTGTAGAAGGAGTGTTCAAGTACTAAATTATCGCATGCGCAGGATCTACACAATTAACTACGACGCAGACGTGTAGAGTTTATAAAAGATATTTCACAAGCGTGCAAAGTGTCACGTCGGCACTTCAAACAAAACGATAGTGATTGGGCTGTTGGCCGTTTTGCTTTATTGCTCAGGGACTGGACGTCTGTTTCTAAGGCCGTTGTCAAGATGTGTCGATGTAAATTTTCACACCTGTTGGATGACACGCTTTTATAATTACGCTTCCGACTGAAGCCTACACGTGACACTGGCTGTCAATAAAACTCTCGAAATCAGTCAAGTGGGACGTCCTAGCGTGGTCAATAAACAAAATAAATGAGTTTCCAATATGAAGGCGGGACATAAATCACATAATCTGGTAAATGTGGGCGGGTTTTTTCTGCATACAGGACGTCTCGATATCCATTTTCGGCCGTACTAAGGAATTTTCAGAAGTCCGCGGTACGTCTCTGATGTGTAATTTCGGCATACGCAGCCGATTTTTGGACGTAATATACGGCGTACGTCCGCCTAACGGAAGCCCTGCATACCGTGCAGTAGGCTAATTTGGCGCACCTAAGAGTTTGGGCTGAATTTACAAGTGTTTACTTGATCTATCACAATTATTTTATCAAAGTGAAAAAGAATCGATTTCAAACAAAACGAGAATGATTAGCACTTAACGTCATTAACCCCCGTAGATTGTCGTGACAAATGTCTGCGCACATGTGTCTAAATTCATGATTGCTTTAAACTTAAAGACTTTTGTTGAATGTAGGATGCTTTTTTAGTTGTAACAATCAATTAAAAATATGTTCTTGGCAGTTTAATTGCCCTAATTTACAAAACAGTCTTCAAAACGCCAGATTGAGGGAGTAGGGGTCTTAGGTTTTAGAGAAAAACAAGTTTTTCTAATTATTTTGATATTGAATTTGGATTTATTCTGCAAAATGTTCTTGACATATTTAAGATAACCTACAGGGTACATTCTATGGAACCACAAAAATATGTTTTTGATTTGTCAGGGGAATATTATAAGAGTGAGTCACATTTAGCAGATGCACCAAATTAGACTACACAAGTGTAGATATTTCAGAGCTGGAAATTTTTTCAAAGTCAACTTGTCCCATAGGACGAGTGCAATAAAATTTTTACTCGTCCTCACATGATTCTGCTCATCCTACATCAAATTGCCACAGAATAGTTTAAACCAAAAATCTGACCAAATACATGTTAGGGCTGTGACGATATATTGATACTTATCGATACGGACTTGGGCGATACCGTATCGATACGCTTGGGTGCTGTATCGCGATACTTTCAGAAATTTTACTAGCAGCAAATTTTGTAATTTCTAACCTCAAAACATATATTCTAGTACATTCTAATCTTACAGTGTGAATGTTAACTACTTAAAACAAGATCAAATGGACAAATAGGCAAAAGTAATAATAGATTAAAAAAATCCATTGTGCCCTCATAGGGCAACTACATGCCAATTTAATACTTGGTGTTATTCAAATGCCTGTATAGAATTTTTTTAATTTAGGTTTTGTGCTTCCACAAAATAGGGATAACTTTTAGCAGTAGCTGCAAGGTACACAGGACCTGCGGAGATCTATTAATTAAGACGGTGCTCTCTTCATGTTTGCTGGTTATAATAGTGTGTATTACATGTTTCACTAGACAAAGACATGTATTCAGTATACAACATTAATGTCAAATTAATGGTCAATTTTCCAAAAAGAGTGACAATAAGATTTGTCTTATTGAATGATTTGCAAATGGAATAGAAAAAAGTGCAATTTTTTTAACAATATACTACAAGAATAGTACTTCTAAGTGCATGTATCGCGATACATTATTACTTATCGAATCAGATGACAGCCGTATCGCCCCAGACCTAATACACATAGTTAGTTTTTTATCGATATTGTAGGGAGGGTTATAGAAAGTGTTAAGTAATATAAAAACTGTTTTAAACAGAGATGAATATTTGTTTAGGGCATTTTTGACAAATTCGGCAAAATATTTTAATAAAGCACTTGCTGTCTCACTGTATTCCATCCAGCTCCACTCAGCCTGTCATTAAAACCTTTCAAAACTTGCTGCCTTTTAGTCCTGCCAACGTTTGTTTACTCTTCTTGTTCTGCAGCTTGCTTAAAGTTTTATCATTATCCCCACCACCTTGTTTTGGCCCAAAGTTGCTATCATCGGCTTGCTTGAAAAACAAGCACATTCTGGGTTTTTCCATTATTACTGGACTGGTTTTAAATTTTTCAAATAGAAAATACACTGCTGATATTGATTATTCAGTGTGATACACTGTCTGTCTCGTTCTGGCGGTAAACGTTGCTATGGACAACCGTAGTTTACGCATTTGTTTTACTGACTTTAACAAATTAATTATGTTTCCAGGTAAAGTAAATCAAATTCCTTTGTGTATATGACTCTTTCCTGTTTCTACAACACAGACCACAAATTCTTTATTTTTTGAAAGCCATTTTCACTTGCCTTTAAGGACGAGCAGATTAAAAAGTTTACTTGTCAAGGAGAATTTCCACTTGCCATGGCGAGCGGACAAGTAGAATTTTCCAGCCCTGTATAATTTGGTTTGCATGAAAGACCCCTATCTTATCAATCATGCATCATCTCCCAGAACATATAAATCAAGATATAACAAGGAGAAAACAGACAAAAAATGATTTTTTTCTATGTTTTCATGCATTTTGATCTTCGTTGATATGCCCATAGTGCTTTTAACTTATTCTCTTAAACAGTGATACGTCATTTCCCGCTCTGGATTATCGAGGCACTTTACACATTCGATGAATACACAGGTAATTCTCCGTTATCCAAACATATTTTGGTGAATTTATAACTTGTAATATCTTTAAAACTACAAATGTAATATTTGAAAATTCTGATATAATATAAGGTACTAGGCAGGAGGACAGAGGAACTTAGCTTTTCTAGGTCTGCATTCAATGGCGTCTGTCTCAGTTCTGTTGTAAACGTGTACAGCATGTGAATCACTCAACCCTAACATTCCTCTTACTTACTACCCAGTAACACGTTTACCCTACTCACAATAATCCGCTAAAGTACTCCTGGAGGTACCTCTGTCACCAGCTACCTACCGCCATAAATTACTACACTACTCAAAATTTTGCGGTTAAATTTTTAGTATCTACTGGAAATATGATTTTCTTTTGATACAGAAAGTGTTTATAAAATAATCAGACATATTTCTGGACATATTATTGATTAAAATTTCATGATTTTGAATGCTTTTAAATAAGCGTCTGGCATTATTTTCACCGAATATCTCTGCGGATCTCTTCAGCGGGAGGTTTTATAAAGCCTAAAATACGCGGATGACTTAACAAAAGAATTGAGGTTTGGGACTCAAGTGCCAGTATCACAACCCCTCCGGTGCGTATAATAACAGGAATGGACCAGAAGCACTGGAATGGACCGGAACGCACCGGAATGGACCTCCATAACCGGAATGGATACACAAATTAATTTGTTTTATGCAACTAAGATTATTACTTTACCATAATTTATGTTGAAATTTCAGTTTCTAATGATATTTCACCCTTTGATGTGCATATGAGCACAGTCAATGGTTTCATTCATGGTTGACGCGTACCCATTTAAATTGTGTCAGTTCATATTGAAGATGCACATTCTATAGAAATAGGTGCCCAGAAGTAAGTCTGATCAAATGGCAGCTGTGTACATTATAGTCCCCATACCAATGCTCACATGATTGTCCCTGGTCTTTACAAATAGTCAAGCATATGCCAAGATATAAGAGCTGTTCTGTGAGATCCATCTAGGTATCCCCACATATATAGCCCATATGGGACCAATATATATATATGCATGTTTGCTGGTACAGCATTTAGTTATTTGAGTGCTTTGACATCCACTGCATCCAAAATGATTTTTCTACAATAGAAACATGCACATACTATGAAAAAGGAATGCAATGATCTTTTTCGCATACATTCATACTTTATAGGTGACTGGTGTAAGCAAGCCTTAAGTAGTGGGGTACTAGACCATTTGTCTCTTTTATTTATTTTTTAGTATTTTATCTGGACTATTCTTAAGGGATCATCTTAACCTTATGTAAATATCCAATTCCTTGTGATGCTTGTAAATACCCACCTGTGATAAAGTTTTAGTGATAATGCCCAGTGATATAAGAATCCTTTTTCAGTATTTTAACAGCAAGAATCTCTGCTACTGTTTTATCTAAAATGTTTTTCTTTTACAGCTTATTTTTACTTGTTGAATATTAGCTTTATAATATGTTTGTCGGAAAAAAGCTTTAATAGCTAATGTTATCTGTTTAAATGTATCCGACGTAATATAGATTCTTGTATCTTGTATCTAGACAGAAAATATTTTAGGTAACATTTTTTTGCATTGAAACTGTCTGGAGACTGTAGATATTTGATATTCTACATTACCGTACTCAACGAAAATTTCTTGTCAAGTACACTTAAAACATGTATTTTAGGGTGAATTTTGAGGTCCATTTCGGTTATGGAGGTCCCAGAGTTCTCACAAGGATTTTGAAAATAGGAGTAAAATTGCACTCTAGCAGAAAAGTTTGAAGTTTTATTATACTTTTCTATTGGGACATTTGAAAAAGTTGGAGTCAGAATCATAAAGTTGGAGTAAAATAATCCAAATTTGGAGTTAATGAGAACTCTGGGTCCATTCCTGCCCATTCCGGCAGTGACCTATATAAGAGTGACTAGAAACTTCATTTTTCAGCCATATAGGTATGTCGTGGCATGTGTCACGTGACTTACACCTGGTGCGCCTTTCGTCGTACACACACAAAATGGCGACATAGCTTGAGGAACCGCTACTTTCATAGATAGGTAGAAGAGCTTACTTCGTTGTAAACATCGCTTACTGGTACATCATGTTTATAACAATAAAAAAAACATAAATGAAATATTGCTAAATGCTATGCTTCTGCAATGTTAGAATTAATCCTATCAAGTTATGACCGTGTAAATATCGGCCGATTTTATGAAAGTTGCGGAAATCGTCAAAAACAGCTTCAACAATACCTCTTTCACTGCGACGAAAAAAGCTTCAAACATGGCTACGTCTGTGTCTCGATTTGTCAATATTCATCAACTTAGATGTCATATGATTCATAATAATTGTTATTATACTATTTCGGTGTTTGTAAAGGTGTTAAAAGTTTTCTTAAACAATAGACAAATTACGCTGTGTATTCCAAATCTGCGATAAAGGCAAATCGTGTAGATAAATGATATCGATTTACCTATGTAAGATGCACGACAACGTTTTTTGAGTTGAGTATTTGTATTTCATTGGAGTTTCTAGTCACTCTTATATAGGTCACCGATTCCGCAGAGCTCTCACTAGGATTTTGAAAACAGGAGTTCAGGACTCCCATCTGGCAAAAAGTAGGAGTCCCACTGGAAAAAGTGGGAGTCCCACTCAAAAAAGTTGGAGTCCCACCGATTTGTGCATACCATATTTCTTTTCGATTTTAGCCCGAAGTGATACATTTGAATAATTTTTAGATCAACTGATTTTAACCCTTTAAGCATTAATGGATTGTTCCTACTTAACAAAACAAAATATTTTGGTATATTTTTTCATGTTATACCCCTATTCCACACAGGCCACGAATCGCCCGAATTGCGACGAATTGATTTTTTATTGATTCGGGGGAATTCGTGAGGTTTCATTAAAAAAATTTCTCCAATCGTGATGGTGTACGAGTCAGTCCCGATTCAGATAGGATTTCGTCACGAATATTCGGGAGAATCGGCTCAATTCGGCTGGAATCGCACAAGAATTCATTACGAATAGCAAAATAACATTAGAGCATGCTGCACGAAAGTTAAGGAATCAATTACGAATCAGATAAGAATATGCCGAATGCAGCACGAATTGGGCACGAATTAACAGAAATCCGCGACGAATCGCCACGATTCGCGAGATTTTCTCTCACAATAGTTATAAAAAAGGCCCATCTATGCTTCGGGGGCATCAGTTCCAAAATGAATGTTCCTCGTAAAGCAGCAGTAGAATTGATCCTGCAACTTGAGTGTTGAAAACGGCTTCTTATATAGCTAGAAGAAAACATTACGTTAAAGTCGAGAGGCCCCTCCCCAGACTCTTTGACTTGGAAAAATATGGCAGTTCGCCATTGGCAAAATCACCAGCCAGGAGCTACTGACTGATCCTGATTGTGCTCCAGAATCTGCCAAATCTGTTTCAACTTCTAGGACTGCTTACATGCGCGAGACGGGGTAATTAACCTTAGGGAAAATCCTTCTACTATCTCTTCCTTGGTTTTATTGTTCGGCTTAATCTCCCGATTCCCCACGAATGAGCTAAGAGTAGCTACGAATGTCATAAACAATGCAAAAACGCCCCCGAATCGATTACGATTCAGTTACGATATCCAAGAATGCCTTAGGAATTTGGTACGAATCACGCACGATTTTTCAAATCGGGGAATTCGTGGCCAAAGTTTTGAACAGTTCAAAACTTTTGAGCCGAATTTCCGATAGACCTACGAATTGCAAGAACTCACTACGGACTGTGCGAATCAGTTAAGACCTTCACGAACTGGGTACGATTCAGCCACGAATCCAAATATTTGTCAATTCGTGTCAATTCGTGGGATTCGGGGCCTGTGTGGAATAGGGGTATTACCTGAACACACATTTTTTTGTTTGGCCTTATCAAAATAAAATATCAAACTGTTGGTACTTGTTTTATTCATTAACAAGACAAAAAAGTTGTAGTCCCACCAATTTGTGCATACGGTATATCTTTTCCATTTTAGCCGAAAGTGATACATTTGAATATTTTTTAGATCGACTGATTCATAACAAAAAAATATTTTGGTATATTTTTTCATGTAACCTGAACACACATTTTTTGTTTGGCCTTATCATAATAAAAGATTAAACTGTTGGTACTTGTTTAATTCATTAAGACAGACAGACAGACAGACAGAACGACAGGCAGACAGACAGACAGCAGTCATCTGCTTTATTAATCTTATGCAGATGGAAGTCTTTTTTCTTCTAAAAACGCATCTCGCTGGTGTCTACAGCGATTGCAATGAATTGACTGACATTACTTAGCCAGCTAACATGGCTTCCATGATTTAGAATGAACTATTTTACTTGCTGAAAGTGATTTGTTGTGTTTATTCATTTAGACCGATGATATATTTCATCGCATGGCTTGTAGTGTAGCTTCAGTTGGAACTTTTGTCACGGACGTTACCATATACGGCCTACCGCTGTACCATTTTTTTTCAACAATTCTCAGACTCTTGTTTGCCGTAGAAATGAACAAATGAAGAAATGCAAATCCGTAAACTTACTATTTTTTCTTCATGTTTATGTAAGCTCAAATCGCAAACAAGTGCAATTAAATATGTTTTCTCTTTCATCCCAAATCAGTGGAATTCGGAAGTCGGTAGTTCGATGTTGTTTACAATACCCTATAAGTTTTCTCCCTTTAATTAACGGTAAATCGGTAGCGCATCTGTTTCAAACAATTACCTGATAATCCTTGCTTAAATACTTCAATAATCGCCTCGTAATAATCACACTGTCCCGCATGGGTAATCCTGTCAATCACCTGTCAGAATTGCTACACTGCAGTCCGAGTCATACGACTGGTCAACAGTCACGTCTCCCGGGGCTCGAAAAGCGTGTCGCGATCGATAATATCAAAGGGCTTTTGATCTCCCGGTGTGTATTTATCTCTCAACTGCGCGTGCCGACTAAAAAAAACATGCGTATGCGGAACTCCCGCCTTGCGAATCATGCATCCCAGGGAAAAAACGTGCGTACCAATACGCATAATTCTGCGTTTCCGAGAGCTCTGTTCCGGTTAGTAAACCGCCCCAACAACTCGTCTCGTGTCAAGCACTCTACCACTGAGCCTAACTTTTGTCAACTTAAATACTGACAAAACATACACTTAAGTAGATGACTAGCCCCAGCTCTGGATGTTTCAGAATGAACACCCACACAAAACGTGTTCCAACCCAAGTAACTCCACCCACAATAAATTCACTAACACTTTGTCAAATAACGAGCATATATTCCACTCAAAATCTATATGATTTGGTTTAGTCTGGCCAAATGTTAAACATGTAGCATTATAATCTTACCGTTATGATTATTTAATGAGAGAATATAGATAAAGTTTAAAATGAAGAAAGAAAATCGCTTTGGTCGTCCTATTTCGTTGAGCCTCGATCTGATCGCTCTCGCATAGATGCTATTTGCATGGACATCGTGTCCGTGTGTCAGTTATACTAAACACCGAAATGCGAATTGGTACACCTCCAGCCTCAAAACCTGCAAACATGCATATATGGATAGGTCCCACATGGGCGGCCACCAATATGAGGAGTGCAACCGGGCTCTGCATGGGTCCCATATGGGTTATCACAATGGCCATATGTGGGTTGGCCAGACGGGTCCCACATAACGGCCCCATAAAGAAAAGGCATGTCTAAAGAAAAAAAGAAAATTAAGGTCGGGTCTGAAAGCCCCAGCCGAGCCGAGCTGCCGAGTGCCGACCTACATAGTTTATTTTTTCAAATTCATCATCGGTGAAGATTTTTCATAAATATCATCACATAGACTAAAATCGATAAGTGGCACAATAATAATAATAATAATAATAATAATAATAATAATAATAATAATAGTAAATAACAATAATTTTGATTTTATTGCTCGCAGGGGGGCTGAAAGCTACAGTCGAGTGAATCAAGGTTTCTGTTGATTTTTATGGGAAATTTGAGAGGTCTACAAGCGAATTTGGCAAACATTCTGAAAATAAAAGATAATTGAAGAAAAAAGTTTATAGTAATCTTACTTAAAAATGCGTTTATTTCACGAAAATCGTCATTTTCCTAAAGGCCACATCCAGGTCTATTTATAGACATTTTGATTAACCTTAATGAAATGGCAATTAAATCAAAATTATAACTGTTAACTATTATTATTAATGCTCCACTTATTGCTTTTAGTATATGTGATGATTTTAGATATTTTTTATTTTTGAAAAATCTCCACATATGATTATATTGAAAAATAAAGTATATGGGTCGGAAAGCTCGGCTCGGCAGGGGCTTTCAGACCCGACCGAAAATTAATGATATCAACATATTTATTTAAACTTATTCCCTTGTTTAAAACGCATGACTTGCATCTACAGTGGCGGATACAGAGGGGATTCATGTGGTTCGCTTGAACTTCCCTTTGAGGCAAAAATATTCCATTTTCATGGCGATTTTCTAGAAAAATCAGGACAAAATATCAAATAATCTGGTAAATTTACCAAATCGACCCCCTTTGTAAATTTGAACCCCTATTAAGAAATCCTGGACCCGCCCCTGCTTATTTTCTTCGTTCAATTTTATCATAGTGTATTTACATGGGGCAGCCTTTATGGGATCCTAGTGGAGCCTGGTTGCACTCCCCATATGGGTCCCATATGGGTGCCCATATAAGTCCTATATGGGTCTCATATAGATTGCTAGCTGGGAAGTAGCTTGTATGTTGAAATTAGCAAACTGACAGCAGACCAATGGCTTGTTGCTATGTTTGTTTCAATTTCTGTCTGTCAGCAAGCCCGCTGTGGTTCAATTCTCTGGATACTCCAGCTTATTTTCACAAAAACAAGACAGACTCCGACAGAACAAGATCCGGCGCCAGCGCGGTTGTACAGTTCAGAAACTCACATTCAACTCCAGTTGTTTTGATCGTACGGTGGTCTCAGGGTGTCAGGCGACCAGCTGTAGCAACATTTACCCTGCCAAATGGCTTGCGGAGTTGAGCCTGCATAGACTGGATCCCTGATAAACAACAACGACAACAACTCGAAATAGCGAAATCGTAACTATCTGCTCAAGATTAAGATAGTTTACTGATAGACATAAACATTAACACAGAAAAATTGTTTTGCGTCGAATACACTAACATAAGCCATGTAGGGCTTTTACCTCGACGAAACGCCAAAAAACTGACAATTGTTCACCAGGTTCTTGAAAAAAGTGTTCATGTTGATTACGGGAATCAAGATCTTCAAACATAGACAGACACATGATATGATCACGAAAAGAGGTGAATGTATTGATGGATCTGTAAACACAGATCCTCCTCTTCGACATAGACATAGACAATGTATTTTGGGTCAAATATAGCACAGCATGGAACATAAGCTCAGTAGGGCTTTTACTTCGACAAACAAGAATAAATAGACATTTAAAGAAACAACAAGTATCACAGCATGTATAGGTTAAAGCAGTATTATAAGAAACAAAGCACATTTATACAAATATATCGCAACATGCAAACGGCAAAAACATACAAAGGTAAAATTTGTATGTTACAATAGAATTCATCAGCAGCGAGATTGATGCGCCATCCAAAGTAAGTAAGCGCGCAAAGATCAGGAATCGATACAATCAAGTACCACACCTGACCCAGGATGCCAATTGGGAATGTTACAAACCCACAGTTAGACACCACAAACGAGAGCCAAGAGGTCAATCCTTTCCCAGCAGGTGACCACAAAGCACATATAAACAGACAGGCAAAAAGGCATAAAAACACAAGACAGAAAAAAAACCATAAAAGATCCACAAAAGGAGTACCGCCTTGGAACGGTCAGTAAACTATTTTACTGGAGGGCACGGTGCAAACCTCACCTTAATTCAGATGTGGATCAAGGCACATTTACATTTGGTTTGCATGAAAGACCCCTAGCTTATCAATGCATCATCTCCTAGAACATATAAAAGTAAGTAAGGGTGCAAAGATCAGGAATCGATACAATCAAGTACCACACCTGACCCAGGATACCAATGGGAAAGTGACAAACTCACAGTAGACACCACAAACGAGAGCCAAGAGGTCAGCCCTTTCCCTGCAGGTGACCACAAAGCACATATAAACAGACTCGCACAAAGACAAAGCAAACACAAGACAGAACAAAAACATAAAAGATCCACAAAAGAAATACCGCCTTGGAAATCAAGCAAATCAAGATATAACAAGGAGATAAAGCAAAGATATGGACTCAACAGTAAATAAAACTGAATACCGGAGCCAAAGAAATGCAACAAGTAAATCCCGGTGGGCCCGACAAACAGCAAAAGCATCAGGCTCCTACTGTCTCATCAATAGTTAAGTCTTTAAGTTGGAACCGTCATAGAGTATGAAGTCCGACCATCCTGCGTGCAATTAAAGAGGAAAGTTGCCTACCGTGATTGGGTTGACCACCAAGCATGCAGTCTGTTGCATTAATTAATGTTATAGCCAATCTTTTTATAATGGGAAATTATTTTAATGAACTGCGCTGAAAAAATATAAGAGCCAACAAACTTCTTCAATTTATACACCAAGTCACCATAGAAATCAGGTTCCTAAAGTCCCTGGCGCAAGAGAGATTTAAGTCCAACTTGGAATTTAGACATCAAATCATAGTATCGTCTATAAAATTTTGAAAATGTTTTGCGAAGTTTATGATACTGATATCCTTATTTAAGAAGTTTCTGAGTTAACAATTTATTGCGAGTGTTGAAGTCAGCAATATATCTAGATGCTCTAGCAAAACGAATGAGTTAAGAGATACAGACTCCATATGATGTAGAGCGAGGAACATCATCATCTAAAAATGGGAAATTGACAATTTCAAAATCAAAGTCGTCACGTTTATCATAAATTTTGGTAGAAACAATTTCATTAGAAATTGACAAAAATTAATGCAAGTCTAAAAATGCGGCTTCGATATCAGAGGTATTTGGCTTTATTAAGTTGAAGCTCTGAAGGGTATATTTGACTTACCATATTGTCAAAATAAGCATTATTAATGTTTAAAATATAGTCCAAATACCTGGATGTAGTGAAAAACGCATCAATAACATCAGCCTGCTTATCGTCAGAAGAGACATCATAAAATCCCTCTCATAACAAAACAGGAATAAATCTGCAACCTGGAGAGCACAATTAGTGCCCATAGGAATCCCAACTACTTGACTATACAGCTTGGTGCCAAATCGATTAAAAATGTTGTCCAACAAAAGGTCAGCGCATCACATACATTTTGACATGAGCATGCATGATATTTTTTAGGTTTTTCCTAAGTAAAAAATGCATTTCTGTCATTACATGCAAGGTAAAGAGAGCATTCTCTTTGGAAGGTTCTTTCAATAAGATAGATAAGTTTATCTTTAATTAAATAACGAGGTAAAGTAGTGTAATGAGTAGAAAAATAATAAGTAGACAAACTGGTCGCTTTGAAATCTCTAGCTTTAAGTTTATCTAAAATATCACCTGAATTTTTAATAGACCAAAATAGGTTTTAACCGGATCTCTCATATACCTTTTCACAGTACTTGATTACATGTTTTTAACAGCTGTAAGACACCAGGTTAACAATTTAGAAAGTTCTGTTGTCGTACAAGAACTAGAATCAGCAATAAATCTTGCTTTATAGGGGTTTTTATGGAGTTAAGGTAACCAGTACAACATAGGAACTTTATCTTGATTTTCTTTAGCTTTGACACCAAAATGTAGGGCTGTATGAAAACCATGCCTATTGACAATCACCCTCTCACTCAAAGAAGGCTGCAGTTTATATGCATAAGTGTCAACAAGCTCACGCTTAAGAGTATTAATATAAAACAATCGTCAAACAGCTACAACATTGTTAGCAGTTTAATCTGCTGGATCCAAATCATAGTTCATATGAAAATCCTGGATACCTCGTTTAAGATGACGAAAAGAAGATTTAGGTTTAGGGGGTAAAAGATGTGTGTTACGAGAGTAAACTGAAATACGAGTATCAATAATTTTAAAAATGTTAATCTTCCATTCTTTTAAGGCACCAGGTGCAACATACTCCCGTTTGTACAAACGATTATTAAAGTCATTTACCGCTGATGAGACCTATTTGACAGAGCACTCGTGTAATCACCTCTTGAGCCCATGGCATTAACTCTGGCAAATGCAGCTGGGGTGCGCCCTGGTGTTGATACCTCATTTTCTTCACAAGTAACAAGCCTGTATAACAATGAGACAAACCAGGGTGAGAATATATTCAAGATATGATAGACATTAAAGCGACTGTCACACCTTACCTGATAGCGCTTATGGACGCGTAACGGACAGTTAAATTCTCAGTCCGTTTGTGTCCGTTCACAAACGTTTCCTTTTTGTTCTTCATGTGGTGAATGCGTTACGTGTCAGGTAATATCCGTTTTGTCCTGTCCAATCCGTTGGCAAGTTTTGGACATGTTTAAAGCTTCGAACGAATGCCACCGGATAAAATTGTCCTTGGAATGTGGTTTGTCCGGTTCTCGTGCGGTTTGTCCCGTTTTTATGCGTTCAGCATCCTGTAGGTACCCTGTATGTTTCTGTTGATGTCTGCTCTACAGAACTACAGGACAGGTAACAGAGTCCCCCAGACAAGTACCGCAAGCGCATTCTGTGTTTGCTCATTGAACGTTTCGTCCGTTTCTTATATGGAACATATTTGTTTTGTCTGTTAAACATCTGTTACACGTGCATGAGTTGACTGTTCTTTATCCGTTACTTGTCCAGTACGTATGCGCTCGTTATGACTTCCGGGATGACCTTCACCACCACCAAGAAGACTTCCATCACGGGATAAACATTTTTTGCCTTTTTTCTGTACGTTTGGTGTCCATTACCTTTATCCGTTAATATGTGTCAGTACCATGGGAATTCTCCATATAATTTCAGAGGTGAGAGAAAGGCTGACATTCCAAGAGTGAACACAACAAGGTATGGTCTAAGGTCATTCAGGTCGAAGGCTCCCCAGATCTGGAATAGTAATCCAATTTGCAGGTGGAAGATTCATAATAATAGTATAAAGAGGGCAAAGATCAGCATCGATACAATTAAATACCATACCTGACCCAGGATAGGAATGGGAAAGTAACAAACTCACAATTAGACATCACAACGAGAGCCAAGAGGTCAGCCCTTTCCCAGCAGGTGGCCACAAGGCAACAATAAACAGACGCGCACAAAAGCATAACAAACACACAACATGAATAACACGAATGATCCACAAAAGAAGTACCGCCTTGGAACGGTCAGTAAAATATTTTACTGGAGGGCTTAAACCTGTTTCACGGCGCAAACCTCACCCTTAGTTCAGATGTGGATCAAGACAAATAGATATTTGGTTTGCATGACAGACCCCCTAACTTATCAATACATCATCTCATAGAACATATTAATCAAGATATAAAAAGGAAATAAAGCAAAGATATGGACTCAATAGTAAATAAAACTGAATACCGGAGCCAAAGAAATCAATCAAGTTAACACCGGTGGGCCTGACAACAGCAAAAGCATCAGATATCTACCGTCTCATCAATAGATAAGTGTTTAAGTCATAACCATCATAGAGTCTGAAGTCCGACCATCCGGCCCGCAATTAAAGAGGAAAGCAAAGTTGCCTACCGTGATTGGGTTGACCATAGCTTTGCTTTGCTGCTATATACACTTTGCTGCTTTGTTGTTGTTTTTTTGTATTTTATGTTAACTTTTTATCCCATCCCTTTTGCACACTTTGCCTTAGACATTTTCGCCTTTACTATGTCAAGTCTTGTTTTATTTTCGACTTTCGTTTTAAGGCACCTGCATGTTTCACTAGGATGAGATAACTTTGCATCATAAATATGCCGCTTTGCTTTCTTCCCCTTTATTTTCTTAAGAGAATATTTTCCAAGATACAAGAAACTTAATTAACTTCGGTTTCCATGAACAAATAACATTAGCTACAGAAGCTATTGTCTGACAAAACAAGGGTATAAAAACAAATGTAATACAGCTGTAAAATGAGTCACAATTAATTATATCACAAACATTTGAGTAAAAGTATTGGTGATAAAAGGAAAATAAATTTGAATTTGCATTTTAAATGCATACTTTTTCAATACGGGCACATATTTACATCGACAATAACCAATGTGTAGCCATTGAAACCGAAGAAAGTCGAAAATAACACAAGACAATGATGTCACATGATGGCCTCAAGGTCTTGTATCGAAAACAAAAGTGTTTCTATAACATACTTAGGGTCACTTGAAGTAATTTCTAAAAAAAAATATTAAAATGCTTTAATAAAAAAATATTATAAGTTAAACCAAGGGGCAAAAGAGCTAAAAGGTGCTGCCAACCAGCGACCTGCATCTGCTAAAAAGAAGGTAAGCGATTTACAGATCATTCAATAAAATCAAACAGAAAACAAGCATAGCACATGCAGATAAAAAAGCATAGCATAAAAAAGCTTAAAATAAAATATAACGTTAAAACGACAAAGCTTACTAACCTGACCTTCTCAACTGCCACACATGGCGCAGTTACAACTCAGACCTACCAATGTGCCGATCAGACCTTTGAACTCCCTGAAGCTCGTCGCTGTTCTGAGCTCATTGGGCAAGCTGTTCCACATACGGGTAGCCTTGAGCCTTAATGGTCTCTGTCCATATGTGACGGTCCTGACGGTAGTTATCTTGACTGTGTTTTAATACCTGAAAGAGAATTTTATTTGTTTTCTTCCACTAAATCTCTGAGGTATTCTAGGGACATGTTATTAGTTCATTTATATGTTTATGTAGCAATTCATCTCTGTCTGTTCATGTGAAGAGTTAGAAGAAAGGCCCTCATAACTAGAAGAAACATCATTAATACAATCCTGAGAGCTCTGTATTGGAGTTTTTTCTAATTTCTCTGCGTTTGCCTTGCTACAGAAATGCCATACAAGAGGACAACAGTTAAAATTTGACTGAATAAAAGGTTTGAAAATTAAAAGTCTAGTTTTGACAGTCAAGAATTCACTGAGCCTCTGTAAACATTTAGCTGCCGAGCCGCATTCATGCACATGTTTTTTATTTGTTTGTCAAAATTGAGCATGAAGTCCAGCTCCGCACCCAAAAGCTATACATTTTTCTCACATGTTACCCTTCAAGTGCTTTTCGCATTTACCGTCTTTCAAACATTAGTATTTACACTTAAACCTTTTAATAGATGTATCCTTTAATTTTAGACATACATGACTTATAACAAATGTTAAATGTATTCGAAACAAAGTAATCATTCTATGTCTATCTCTATGTGTGTTGCTACAAAAAGCTACATGTATATAGGGCTAACATTGTGAGTCCACCAGGCCCCGAAATTGTAAAACTTCTTTTATGCTGAAATGAGCAACTGTTAACAAACTAAAGTGCTGAAAATATAGATTTTTCCTGCTTTTAAACTCTCCGATGTTGTATTTGTCCTGCTTATAAATGTTAAATTTCCAAAACATGTTGGCATTTTAACCATTATGAGCAGGATAAACTTCATGCTCAGTTAAGCATGAAAAATGTTTCAATAACCTCGAGGCCTGGTGAGGTAAACATCTCGTATTTTGTATCCGTATCGACGTGATAGTCATATTTTGAACAGTACGGGGCTGATAACAGTAGGGGTACATGGTGGAATCCTAGGGATACTCATGCTACCCATGGCTGTCGTTACTATATAGTATTGTTGGTGTGAAAAATAAAAATATATATATGAAGAGAGAGTACGCATTCAGATCGTCTCTGCCAGGTTTCTCATCTAGGATGAACTACTCACCCTACTATATATATGCTTGGAATGCCCTCACAGGATCTGCAATGTCCTCTGTTGAAGTAGCGGATTAGTGAGGGCCAGGGACTACATTCTCCGAATGATTGTCAGTTTTGCCGTTTCTTCAGCAAACAATCTTGATCTTGATGTGCACCCGGGCCTAAATCTCTACTGCGAAACAGTGTTATAGGGGTGTTTACAAGGATAATAGGACCTAGGTAGTGTGAGGAATGTTGTGACTCCATCTGGGGCTAATATGGGGCCGTCCGCTCTGCTAGAGCAGCTGGTCAAAAGTAAGAAAAGAGTGTTAGCTAATAAAGGAGAAAAAATACTGCAGTTTATGGTAAGAAACGTTTGAAATCGTGAAGAATCTCTAGGTGACAAGCGGGACCACAATGGTTTCTGTAAAGCAGGGGAATATGACCACCGGCCTTCAGTAGTGCGTAACAAAAACTAGTTTTCTTATTTCGCAACCAAAACATATATTGTGGGTACTCAAAAGAACCGTCTCAATGAGAAGGTTCTTTTGAGCACCCAAAATATATATTAAAACTGGTGGGTAAGGAAATATTTACAATTTTACGCTGAAAAAAATGTGTATCAAAACCAGCGACTTGATACGGAACGCCACAATCATAGGTCACAGACCAACCAATAGCACCCAGAGAAAGGGATATTAGAGCATGAACAAAGACACACATTTAAAAGCAAGAACAACCAGTAAAGCAACCAGCTCTACCTGCCTCAGCGAGATGGGTTGCCTAACTAGAAAGGATACAATGGACTATAGCATAAGACCAGGCTCAAGCAAGCAACATGCGCACTCAATGTGAGCAGCCATAAACGAAAAACTAATACATCGCCGACTTAGAACGGAGAGCAAGTGCTGTCATCGGGAGTGGGTTGGGTCGATTTTAAATTACTGGCCAATATTCAGTTGTTGGTCAAGCACATTGATTGCGTTTCTTTGGCTTCGCCGGGCGTAAGCCGGTTGTAGTCTACAACTGGCGGGGCACTCGATTGATTTGGATCACGTGGCGGCTCACCCGATAGGCGCACTACCGGCGTATTCCGATCTCGCCGAATTTCAACCAAGGCGTGGAAGCGGCGAGGCCTGTTTCGCCTCTTAACGGTTCGAACCACAAGGCAAATACTCTTGCGCCGTTTTTCCTCGCTACCCATCCCCGGTCATGTGATCGGCGTAAGCTGGAGGATCAAGCGAGGCAGCCAGTGCCAAAGAAACACAGCCATTGTTTAGTTCATATTGAGGCTCCCTAACTTATCATCATCAAAGGGATACAATTAATTAAAATTAACAAGTTACGATGAAACAAAGAAAAAGGCTTTCTGTCGAAGATCGACCAATGTGCTATGATGCATCAATATCATGTACAGGATGATATTATTTCGCGGTGCTTATTACCCAAAACTTGGCAAGCGGTAGGAAGATTTATCAAAGCCAAACTCTATGGTGTGTTATAACAACACACTGCTAATATAGTGTATTATACTATTTAAGGATAGAATGATACAAGTTTCTACATTAACACTTATTTGAAAATGTTTCATAGACGCGTTCTAGTGATACGTGGTGACAGCGGTTGATGAAAGTTTGAAGGAACCAATCGAGCGAACCACATGACTTCGTGACGCAATAGCGCATGTACCCAGAAGGTCAATCAGATAGGTCAGTATTTAAAGATTGCTACCTGTCGAACATATGCTATAAAACTCTAGAATATCGATGCCTATGTTTGGCTTTGATAAACCGCTTGTCAAGTTTTGAGTAATATCAGAAATAGACAGCATGCAGTCTCTCTCATAGAAAAACATAAACAAATCTGCAACAAGAGGGTCACAATTCGTACCCATTAGAGTACCTACAACTTGTCTATATAGTCTAGAACCAAAACTAATACATATATTATCCAAATGGTGGAGAGCGTCACAAACGTTCTGGCATAACCATAAATGATATCTTCTTAGTTGTTCAGAAGTGAAAAAAAAACATTTTCTCGCTACAAGCCAAATAAAAAGAGCCAGATATTACAGCGCCATCTCTCTGAAAGCTGCAACAGAGAGCGTACCACCATACCACCCTAGTACCAGTAAAAAGAACAACAGTAAAACATGTGCACATGCGTAAACAAGCATAGCCTACAACTGTGTCAATAATAACTGAATGTCTGATTTACATTGTGTTTTGACAAACGTGAAAGCAATTTAGTATCATGGATTTAACTTTGCAGTAAGTATAGAACTTGCAGTTAGGAGTCCTAAATAAACTGACCAAAATAAGTTAAGCCCCAGCTGTATTATCCCCATAGACTCAATGTAAAACCCTTTACATTCGTTTTGTCATAACTTATTACCGAAATAAGATTTTCGCATATAATTTTCAGGGAAGTAGCAGCAATGTTTCTTTTAATCATGTGCTAGATTTCACTATTATTGATAAATTTTCTGTGGACCTCTACACATTTGAGAGAATCTCCTATTTTGTTCCCTATCATTCCTATAGTAAAATTGGCAAAAGTATGAGTACTCACACGTCAAAAGGCATTGGAACTTTGTGTAATTACACTTAAGCTACTGTAGTAAAGCTTGAGCGAAGTTTCATTTTTCAATTATTTTTCATATTAAAAAAGAATGGAAAATTTACATTATCAATGGGGTGGAACACGTGATTTGTGACATCGTGGAAGCGACCATATTGCAGCTTATATCCAATTATATAGATGATACAACTGCCATATCCGCTCTGTGTCTATTTAAGATGTGAGTGCATGAGTCGTACCTTTTTGCAGTTGTGTTGGTATGCTGGGCCCAGACCTGTAATTGCTTTTCCATAGACCCCCATTATAGCTTTTAGCTAGGTTGTGGTTCTCACAACCCTTCAATCACAATGAGGCTGTCATAGAATTGCCGATAGGGCCTAGTTCAATCAATAAACAAGAATGAGATACCCCGATGACCAGCATGTTTTTACCACTTTTTGGCCCCTGAAGGTGGGCACCCTACATGAGAGGAAAATTCCATAGAAAAAATACCAGAATGCAAGGTCCTTTTTATCTTATCCACACCAGTAAACTTAATCAACAAAAGCAGGGAGATGTTGAAAAGTGCAGCATCTAATAAATATGATTTATTTCCCCCAATTTTATTATTGACCAATCACCAAACACCTTACAACTTAAATATTGTGCTGAGCTTCCACCCACCTTTTGAGCCAATCAGTGTCCTTTTTACAATTACAGGTCTGTGACCTGTGCTGTACTGGTTTTATTTAAGAAAACAATCGAACACAATGATCTAATTAAAAACCCTGTTTCTAAGTTAAAATAAAAAGGGTAAACGAGCAATGTGTGGTCACTAAAGGAAAATATTTAAATAACATGAGCCATGGGCTAGCTCACCAAATGGCTGCTTTCTTTTACAGCTTTTGTGTTGTGGAGAAAAACGCAAAAACAACCCATACCACTTATGGGTATAATTTCTAATATGGCAGCGTCCTTACTGTAGCAAATATGACGTCACAAGGCACGCGTTTCCCTACCTTGATTTGCCTTTGGAAAAAAACTGACATGGGGCTAACTTATTTTAATCAGTTTTACATTGCCTGAAGCCAGAGATTTAAAACGTCACCATTATTACATACAATAGCATATAAATTCACAGAATTCGGTTGCTTCTATTTGTCAGAAAAACAGTGTAAACACAGATCAAATGGCTTAAGCAGATGCAGATAGTTTTACTTTAAAATTATTATTAGTATTACGGGGTATCGTGGCAGGCATTTTGAGGTGGCAGACAAAGCAAGCATTGAGTCACTCCTTGTGTGAAATTAAAGATTTGTAATGCCAGTACTCACTGGTACTTTTGCCAAGAAACATTCCCGCGATTTATCTTTTTTATATATCAATTTGTGCCGTGTGCAAATATATCTTTAACCGTGCGCAAAACTACTTAATCTTATAATGATCATGTTTACATGCCAACAACTTCTGTAACTGAAATAAACATTAGAGAGCTGGAAATATGCCTCCAAAATTCGTAAGTTTATTTCATTATTTTCACCGAACATGCCGTTAATAACTGTGTTGACAGACAACTTATTGATGTATCCAGCTTACTTATGTACTTAGTTATTGTAGCATCACTTGACTTTATTGATAAACTATGTATGCATGTTAAGCTTATCTTAACCATCAAAGTGTCAGACGGCGTAATAATAACTCAATAAATTAAAGATTTCAACATTAAGTAGCAAAGCAACATGTTATAAGAAACACATTTAATTTTTCGTCTGCTAAAAAATGTCGTCTGTCACTTTTTAACATTGTCTATGACAAGAGATAATCACTTTTGCTTTGACATGCAGGAAAGGAAAAAAAGTAGCCCGTGCGATCGTGCGCGGTTTCTTTTACTTCCAACATTATATTCTCTTTAGAAATTGTATGTTTTCTAATGGGTTGGCTCATGCGTCTCAAATATTTTCGTTGTTGGATATAAAGATCCTTGCAAAAACTTCTCAACATGGGTTCCTACCATAAACTCCTGTACAATTCAACCACACAGAGCAACGTTCCTATCAATAGGGGCCTTAATAGGACCAGTTCATTCCCGTTTCAAGGGTTGTTGAGTGGTATTTATAAAATTGATTCATATTTTAATAAAACGGTCTGTATGCAAAGAGTGGAGAACCTGATCAGACGCCGTTTTTAGCGGCGTCTGAACTGGATCTGCTCCCCCCCCCCCTAAAAACAAACATGCATGGTTTAAAAATAGAATATGAAATAATCCAGCTTAGTATTTAAAAAAAATGAAGAAAGCAAACAAATATTCCATGAGCAGACTACTCTGTGACTAAATGTGTTTGCAAATGCTTCCAGCAATGTCATTAAATGTCGAGAAGCGGGTCCACGCAGTGAGGGGACCGAATGTTTTGCCATACCGTCCGAAATCGATGTACACGAACAGGCATAGATCTAGATCAGCAGCTCATCAACCAGCATAATCTGTAATAAAAATGAATAAAAACGACCAATGAAAATAATTGAATTTATGTCATAATGTCATATGCAGGCCTCCAGATAAGAGTGCGTTTTGGAAAACTATTTTCTTTATTTCTCACCCAAAACATATGTTGTGGGTACTCAAAAGAACCGCCTCCACGAGCACCCAAAACACATGTTTATATTGATGGGTAAGACAATAATCGCAATTTTACGCTGATAAAATTTCCTTATCTGGATCTATGCTGAGAACACGAACTTATGCATATTGGTTAGACCCAAGTCAAAGGATCTTACAAGAACATTGGAACATCACCACCATCGTATTTCCCTGTCATCGATATTGCAGTCATTTAATACATGCAAGGTATATTATAAAAACCGCGCCCACTATTGGCACAAAACCATCCCCAAATATTCTCCTTTTCTGTAATTTACCAATATACTATTACAATATATAGACTTACTACACACGAAGACAGTAAACAGCTGTTTAATTCATTTATTTGTGTTTGTTGATTTGTTTGTACTCTAGAAGTTCAAATGATAATTAACCTTTAGATATTCTGTTGATTGAGATACAGAAGTTACTTTACAGAAATATTTACAGATATGAACACAACATCAGAAATACTGTGTGGAAGTTTTTGTATGGATTGGATTATCGCTCGTACAGATGCAAAACCATACAATACAAGTGCGGATCCAGAGGGGGGACAGGGGGTCCGGACCCTCCCCCTGGAAAATCACAAGTTATATGGGTTTCTATAGGGAATAAGCAATCGGACCCCCTGGAAAAAGTTGGACCCCCCCCCCCCCTGGAAATTGTTGGACCCCCTCTGGAACCTTGAAAAATGATAGAGTTCTTTGAAATTGACCATTTGACCTCTGTAAAATAAGCTGAGGACTAAAAAAAAACGTTGTCAGAGCTTTTTTTGTCAGACTGACCTGGACCCCACCCCCCTGACGAAAATTCCTGTATCCGCGCATGCAATATAACTTGCTTATTGTACTGGCATGCATTTGCACTTTGTGCATTGAGAGACATTTGACGCTAAACTTTGGAATATCAACGAAATGTGTAATAATATTTTATACCATAGGCTCAAAAAAATCTTAAAAATCAGGAAATGTGGTGCCCGTCAAATGTCTTGTTTTGTATTTCCGACTATATAAATAAATTTTGTATTGTATTGTATTATTGTCTTTATTAGCTCACCTGAGCTAGTCGCTTGAATATTCTATGAGTGTTAAGCTACTGATTGAACAGCATTTGGAATTTCTAAGCTTAAAATAAGGCTGCACAGGCTCGTCTGAGTCTACACATGTCAAAATGTCACTTTGAAAATCACATGTAATGGCTCATGTCATATTCTCCTCTGAATTGAACTCACGTTTCATTTGGAGACTCCTTAGAATGAGGGAAGGAAAGTTTGTTCAAAAGGTCCTGGCCACTTGACCAAGATGGCCGCCACACCCATATATGGTAAAAACAAAACCTTTAGACATCTTCTCAAAACCAGAAGACCGACGATCTTGGGACTTGGTATGCAGCATTGAGCATTGGGGATGTGGGGCCTACCAAGCTTGTTCAAATGATGATCTTAGGTTGATCATGACCTAGTCTAGGTCAGGAAATATTTTGAAAAATTGATTTTTTGAAAACTGTTGAACCCAAAGTCATTATACTTACAGAT
>OZ026515.1:13958933-14059326 GCA_964019695.1 Loripinus fragilis | reverse complement strand
CTTGTGATAAAACGAATGGGTACAGCCATGAAATTCCACAACTACAGACCAAGCCATGGCACCTCGATGAAGAGACACCAGAACACAGACCCTCACACATAACAACACAAATGAAATGAACCGCGACATGTGATTTCAACAATGTGGCATTTTGACAAGTGTAGACTCAGACAAACCTGTGCAGCCTCCTGGTAAGCTTAGACAATCCAACAAATGTTTAGTCAGTAGCTAAACACTCTTAGAATATTCAAGCGACTAGCAAAGGCTCTGATCAGATTGCGCGTATGCGTATGCTGATCTGAGGCTTTGCTGGTCGCACAAATCTCATGTCGCGGCTCAAATAAAGGTTAATCAACCAGTTGTATCTCTCTTCAGCATGCGCGGATCACAGGGAGTACTCTCATGTTTCTTCATACGTAGGCTTGGACCCAGCATCTACTGTTTACCCCCCAAAATATCAGTAATATCAAGCATCCCCCAAAAATATGTGAAATTTTTGCAACCCAAAAGATTATATCCACATTCTATATATATAGCTGAAGAAAACGCTAAAATACATAAAAATGACCCCTAAAACTTATAAAATTTTCTAATGACCTCCAAAAAATTCCATAAAATCTTCATGCCCCTAAAAATATTCATTTTTCTGAAACACCACCAAAATATTGAAATTCAAAATATTAAACACCCCACCCCCCCCCCCCAAAAAAAATGGTCCGAGCCTACGTATGTATGAAAATATCAGAATACCCCCCCCCCACCTGGGGCGCAGATAAAGCAAATTCTGTCAGGTAGGGGAGGTCCAATTGCTTCTTGAGGGCGGTCCGTATCAGAGATTCTAAGGAAACCTATTGTCCAGGTAATTTTTTTTTTGGGGGGGGGGGGGGGGGGAAGGGTCAGGATCACCTGACACCCTCTCTAGATTCGCTCATGTTCCGCGATGTGTAAGAAAAACTAGAAATTACACAAAGAACCATGGTTTAAACATTAAAATCCCCAATCTGAAATTTTCGGCTCAATTCGTGAATCAAGCCTCCGATGTATTTACAAGTAAGACGTAGTATTATGTATTAAACAGCTGCATTTTGTTAGCCGGAACTGGCGTTAGGGACATTAGTTATGTAGCATGAGGGTTGGGCTGTATTAAAATTCATTGTAAAATAAATAATATTTATGTTTAAACTTCATTTATAGCATATCGCTATAGCGATATTTTATTGAAAAAAGCCTAAACTTCATTTATAGCATCACGTGGAATGTTGTAAACCAGCTAACAGATAACGTTAATGTAACGTTTGCAAAACGTCCCTAAATGGTTTGGTCAGACCTGACATTTTGATAACGTTTTAAAGACGTTCCTCTTAGTATTATGTTTCTTATACTATACTTAAGGACTTTGAAAACGCATCGCCCAGATTAAATCCTTTACTTCACAAACCCTGAGATTGTCAGCAAGATAATTGTTATTGTATATCATAGTCTGACCAGCTTGTACATGTATTTATGTCTTGTGCTTTTCATGCTTTCGCGTTTGTTCGTTGCTGCCTTGTGGTCACCTGCTGGGAAAGGGCTGACCTCTTGGCTCTTGTTTGTAATGTTTAATTGTGTTTTTGTCACTTTCCCATGTGGTATCCTGGGTCAGGTGTGGTACTCGATTGTATCGATTCCTGATCTTTGCCGCCTTTCTTACTTCAAGTTCTAGAGCGGACACGCTTTTGAGACAGACGGACAGACAGACGGACGCACGGGGTAAACATTATGTCTTCCGACCCTGAAGGGGAGACATAATGATCCTTCTACGTATGTTTTACCTTGTTTTTAATGAAAAGCCCGTCGCTCATTGATACTAAGCATATAGATTGGATATTTTGCTTTTACAAACACGATATCTAGCTCTTCGGCTGCTAATCGCGACTATAAATCGTCTGCTGTTTCGTCTACTGGGGTGCATTCTGATTTGGGCCCAAACAGTTAGTCGTCTTTATGCCAAAACTAGTCCTTGGCGAGAGCAACAACATCCAGCAGGCGACTTCAGCAGACGACATTTTCGTAGCAGGCGAATGGCTAGTTTCATAACTCTTCTAGTCGAAGCTTATCTATACAGTCTGAGTAGTAGACGGTTCTGAACCACGCACAGAATGTCACTCAAACGCCACATGATAGTGTATAACTGACCAATGCAACAACATCCCAGCACGTGACAAACAATATCGCACGTGTTCAATCTCCCACAACTAAGCGAGGTTTACATTACAGGAAGTGGATTTAACTTTTTTGCATGCTAGTGGAGCTGCTTAGTGAGCAAATTTTGCGAAATACTTCATTTGATGATACACGCATGAAATTTACACCATATGTTCTTCACATGTCTCACATTCAAAAACGATTCCTGGCCACTTCAAATTCGGCCACTTTCAAGATGGCCGCACAAAACAAAATGGCCGACACTTCTTACGAGGATGTGTGTAGTAAATTGATCATATCTCAACTTCTGTTCATCATAGAACAACAAACTTGGTATCATAATAAAGCTAGATTATTGTCCTTTGGTTTGATTTCGAATATGCAAATTAACTGATTTGCATATTAAGCATGTAAATGAATTAGTCATTTTGTCCCAAAATCGGTGAAAAGAAATCTTACAAATTAATTGTGATTGATATGACAGCCTGTGGCCAATGCAAATTGTCAAAAGTGATACATATAGAGTCTTAAAGGTTGCTGCGAAACTATATTTATCAATATGTGCATATCAGCTCATTGATATATTTATGAATATTCATATAAACTTATTTCATATTCAGATACCAATTTAGGCTGTTTTTTCGGTTTTCAAGCAGTGTTAAGCACCACCCAGGTAAACCGCATGTCTAGATCTCGGAGGGTGTTGGCTATCGGAGGTAAACATTGCGATTGTGGATGGACAGGGTCTGTATTTATCCATTTTTATTTCCTATGGAAAGTTTCTTGGAGACGAAAGCAGCAAACAGGTTGCTTCTATAATGAATGATAAGGACTCGGAATGTGTTAAATGCTTTTGACCCATGTCCGAAGGACCCAGGGCGACTTTTCAAACGACCATTGTAAAATTTTCAATGAAAAAATGCTATTTGTTTGATCATAGCTGGATTTACATCAACCTTTGACGCGATTTGCTTGTGTCGCCACAATTCTATACCATTCTCCTACATGACTTATAAGAGTCGTGTCTCAAAATGCTATTTAAACATCAATATTTGAAATTTGCTTACGTTGATATCGTTTTGATGGTTAGCAAAATGTTCAGAGGAAACTTGACAGCTGACATGCTTGCTATCGGAGTGACAGTGGTTTTGATTTCGGAGATTGATACAAACTGCCGCAGAATTAGTGCCTTAATATGATTTATTTTAAGCATGTCATGATACAAACAAAATATGTAATGCTACAAATGGAAGACTACCAGGGGGACGAGATACAGAAGGGAATTTGAGAGGTTTTTACAGTTGTGATGTGTTGTGAAAAGCGCTCATCTTCAGTCGGTGTCATTATGCATGTTTTTGTACTAGTGAGTTTTGGGAAAACATACTTATTTAAATTCTGCACTGATACATTTTTGGTGAAACCAGTTTGCTTGATATAGGAAGCGGATATGATGGCTGAGTGGGGTGGGGGCGATGGCATGGTCCCTGAAAGAAGGCAAGAACATGAGCCATATCTATACTCATTATCTAACCTGGCAACGCAGTGTATAAACAACATGAACAGTGTTACAAAATGCAGGTTCACATTGAGGCGCATTTGTTGTGTAAATGGAGTGTCAAAATGCAAGGAAACTGTTGGTTACGTTGCCACGTGTACATGATTAGTAAACCTTTGATCCATAAATATATACATGTATTCCACACAGACAATTGAAACACCCATACATGTAACCATTAGTCTACTGAATCGCCACAGAACACCCAAACGCACACAGTACACTGAAATACACAAACCAGCCAACCCATTGAAACTCCCAAACTCCTTAGGCAACTGATACACCCAAACCGCCCAGCCCAGGGAAGGACTCAGACCGCTCAGTTCACTGAAATAGCCTGATCAAATCCATTGAAACATACAACTCACCTAGTCCATTGAAACACCCTTCTGTTGCACCGCCCTTTAGGATTCTATTCAATGTAACACACTACATCAACAGTTTACCCCCCCCCCCCCCCAAATCGTACGAAAACAACAACAACACATGCGAAAAAACCCACAAAAATTGAATGGGTTTCAACGGGGCTCTCTAGCCGGTCGCCACCTCCCCACACACACACACCCTCCCCCCGCCTTCCTTTCTTCCGTTTTTGAATGGCACTTCGCTGGCGGGCCGATGGTTTCTTGACATTGTGTGCTCCATGTGATAGGGTATGTCCATGTCTTGTACCACCATCTAGTAGCTTTGCACTGATACGCTTTCTTAGCTTTTGTAAAACATTAGTGAGAAAAATGCACATACTTTTTCAATAAAACATCTCATGCGATGTTGTTATTATCGCTTAATTATGCGCGGATCCAGAAATTTTGTCAGACGAAGTCCAACTAAACTCTGACACACCTTCTTTTAGATGAATGGAGTGAGGAATCAAAATACCACCAAAAGCGGACCGTCATCAGCTCATCAGCAAAACGCTGGCGGGGCGATAATTACCCAATATTGAATGCTGGCTTGGTAACTTTTGATTTCCCAGGGGATCTGGACCAGATTACTAAAGAGTCCCAAAGGTTTCCGATTTTCCAAAGAGGGGGTCAGGAACGTCTGCCACCCCTCTCTGGATCCGCGCATCTTAATCTTAGTTGAATGCGCCGACATAACTGAAAAATTGTTGACTGGGATGTTAAGAAAAAAATAAAACAAAATAAAAACCATAGCAATGAACCCTGTACAGTTTGCATACGTTTTATATCTCAGTAAAATAAAACACCACACGTTTTTTTTAAAAAATAACCTTTTTGGTCTGTTGTCAGTTCATTCTTAAAAATATTAGCATACATGTAAGTTTATCTGGATTTTCACTGCATATTTGTATAGCTGGACAAAATTATCCATATAACAAATACCCGTAAAAATATTGAAGATATTGCAGTTTCGGTGACAATCCGTTCTGTTATTTTAATTTTTATTGTTTTTAAACTTTACATAGTAGTACAGGGCCCGGAATTACAATGCCTCCTTAAAGTTAAGGAAGATTTAAGTTAAGTATTGATATTTCAACATGCTAAATAAATTGCCTGGATAGATGCAGTACTTGTGGTCAAAGATATCATTGTGATCCACAGAAAAATGACACTATTTTGATTTTAATCAGTTTAAAACGTTATTTTTCGCATACTAAAAACCACCAGTTAACCAAGGATTGTTTTTTTTCCAATCGGCCCGATCTGGACCCGATTGTCCCCGATCAATCAATCTTCTGATCTGCCCGATGGTCGTCCTGAATCGCCTTCTATCGCCCAGCTTTTTTATGACCTGATTGAGTCCCGACTATATTAACGAATCAAGTCGATTTTTTGCCAGCTAGGGGAAGCCATGTACCAATAATCCGTGCCGGGGCTTGTTTTTGCTCATAAGTTCATTCTAGAAATGGTATCACGTTAGGAAATATGCTGAGTAGGATGCCAAAAGAAAATAATCCAAAAAGAAGTAAACTTGCGAGTCTTTAAATGGCTTTCAATTGTGTTTCGTTTCAGTACCCCCTTTTTTTAGAAAAGTGTCCATTTTTTAAAATTATATTTGGTTTATAATTCTCTGGTATTGGTATTAATTTTTAAATAGTGATTTTTAGAAAATATAGAACCATATCTTGTTGTTGTATTTAGTAACTATCGATTCTTTGTGACACCCTTCACAAGATCCTCGGCAGAAAGCTGCAGAGGGTATACGAAAGCTCCCGAGGGTAGAAGAGAGCTCCAAAGGGTATACGAAAGCTCCAGAGGGCAGGCGAGAAAAGGCGACCTTCAGAGGATCCTCAGACGACCTCGGGCCGACGGGTTTTGATCGGCTACTGTTTTGAACATGTTTAAAAACAGTAGCCGATCACTTTTTCGGTACTCGACTTGTCCGTGATTGTTCGCAAGTTCCCGATTGTTTAGCAGATGTGCGGCCGATCAACCAAAATTATTGATCGGGTACTCTCGGGACCAAAATAATCCTTGGTGAAATAGGGGTCTTCCTTAACTTTAAGGAAGCAGTGTAATTCCGGGCCCAGGTCCTCATATTCCCGTAACAGCAGCCCAAGCCCCACAATGTCATCTTTTAAAACAATATTATTAATGAGCCGCGACATGAGATTTCCAACAATGTGGTATGTGCGACCAGCAAAGGCTCGGACCAGCTTGCGCACACGCGCAGTCTGATCAGAGCCTTTGCTTGTCGCTTGAATATATATGAATATTAAGCTACTTAACGAACATAATTTGGAGTTTTTGAGCTTAAAAGAAGGCTACACAGGCTCGTCTGAGTCTATTAATGTCAAAATGCCACATTGTTGGAAATCACATGTCGCGGCTCATTTGTCATTCTATATGAGTTGTATATCTTTTATATCTTAAGATATTTTTAAAAGATGTACACCGGATAAGCGGCAATTGAAAACGTTAATACTATCGACGGACGTAGATCAAAAATCGTTGGAAACAGGATTTTCGATTGCCATTTGTCGCCCGATTTTTCGATTGCCATTTGTCGCCCGACTGGCGACAAATGGCACCCAAAAGCACTGTTTCTAGCGATTTCCATATGCATAAAACAACATGTATTTGTAACATGGTATATATTTTTACTTATAAAAGCAGATAGCTTCCCATTTCTGTTAAATCGAATGTTAAATTAGATCTTTCCGCAACTCAAATTGGCATTTTCCCTTTCCCTAGAATAAAATGGCTTGTACAAATACACCCTAACTCGTGAGAGGGCCACATTGTAAAGGCATACATAGAACTCATCTCTCAATTCCATGATAAAATTTTCCCTGCTAGCACGTTATTACAGCTTTTTACCATCGGATGACGTACTTGGAACTTGACAGAGGAGG
This sequence comes from Loripinus fragilis, assembly GCA_964019695.1. Lineage (NCBI taxonomy): Eukaryota > Metazoa > Mollusca > Bivalvia > Lucinida > Lucinidae > Loripinus > Loripinus fragilis. The sequence goes on along the minus strand of OZ026515.1, from coordinate 14,052,268 downwards.
ACTGAACATCTGAGTCGAACACTCATTTCATTATATTCTCGTACTGCTCATGATATTTTAAGTTAATTACCAAATACATGAGAGAGAGAGAGAGAGAGAGAGAGAGAGAGAGAGAGAGAGAGAGAGAGAGAGAGAGCAGAGAAAGAGAGAGTAGAGAATGAGTGCGAGTAGAGATTAGAGAGTAGAGAAGGAGTGCGAGTAGAGGAGTGCGAGTAGAGAAGAGAGATTAGAGAAGGAGTGCGAGTAGAGAAAAGTGAGAAGATAAGGAGTGAGAGTAGATGAGTGCGAGTAGAGAAAGATAGAGTAGAGAAGAAGTGTAAGTAGAGAAGGAGTGCGAGTAGTGAAGAAGTGCGAGTAGAGAAGAGAGGGTAGAGAAGGAGTGCGAGTAGAGAAGAAGTGCGAGTAGAGAAGGAGTGCGAGTAGAGAAGAAGTAGAGAGAGAGAGAGAGAGAGAGTAGAGAGAGAGAGCAGAGAAGGGAGAGTAGAGACGGAGTGCCAGAAGAAAAAGAGAGGGAGAGAGTAGAGAAGAAGTGCGAGTTAAGAAGAAGTGCGAGAAGAGAGAGAAGGGAAGAATTGCGAGTAGAGAAGCAGTGCGAGTATAGAAGGAGTGCGAGTAGAGAAGGATTGCGAGTAGAGAAGAAGTGCGAGAAGAGAAGGAGTGCGAGTAGAGAAGGAGTGCGAGTAGAGAAGGAGTGCCAGAGGATAAGAGATAGTAGAGAAAGAGTGCGAATAGAGAGTATAAAAGGAATGCTAGTAGAGAAGGAGTGCGAGTAGAGAAGAGAGAGTATAAAAGGAGTGCTAGTAGAGAGGAGTGCGAGTAGAGAAGAGAGAGTATAAAAAGAGTGCTAGTAGAGAAGAAGTGCGAGTAGAGAAGAGAGAGTATAAAAGGAGTGCTAGTAGAGAAGGAGTGCGAGTAGAGAATGAGTGCGAGTAGCGGAGGAGTGCGAGTAGAGAAGAAGTAGAGAGAGAGAGAGAGAGAGAGAGAGAGAGAGAGAGAGTAGAGTAGAGAGAGTAGAGAAGGTGTGCCAGTAGAGAAAGAGTAGAGAAGTGCGAGTTAAGATGAAGTGCGAGAAGAGAAGAGAGACTATAGAAGGAGTGCGAGTAGAGAAGGAGTGCGAGTAGAGAAGAGAGAGTAGAGAAGGAGTGACAGTAGAGAAAGATAGAGTAGAGAGGAGTGGGAGTAGAGAAGGAGTGCGAGTAGAGAAGAGAGAGTAGAGAATGAGTGCGATTAGAGAAGGAGTGCGAGTAGATAAGGAAGTGGAAAGAGAGCAAGTGTAGAGAAGAAGTGCGAGTAGAGATGGAGTGCGAATAGAGAAGAAGTTCGAGTAGAGAGGAAAGAGTAGAGAAGGAGTGCGAGTAGAGAAAGAGAGCGTAGATAAGGTGTGCAAATAGAAAAGGAGTGCGAGTAGAGAAGAGAGAGTAGTGAAGGAGTGCGAGTAGAGAAAGAGTGCGAGTAGAAAAGAGAAGGTAGGGAGGAGTGTGAGTAGAGAAGAGAGAGGGTAGAGAAGGAATGCGAGCATAGAAAGAGAGCGAGTAGAGAAAGATAGAGTAGATAAGGAGTGCGAGTAGAGAAAGAGTGCGAGTAGAAAAGAGAGAGTAAAGAAGGGGTGCGAGTAGAGAAGGAAGTAGAGAGAGATAGAGATAGAGAGAGAGAGAGAGAAAGAGAGAGAGAGAAGGAGAGAGAGATAGAGAGAGAGAGAGTAGAGAAGGAGTTAGAGTAGAGGAGTGAGATTAGAGAAGAGTGAGTAGCGGAGTGCGAGTAGAGACGGAAGTAGAGAGAGAGAGAGAAAGAGAAAGAGAGAGCGAGAGAGAGTAGAGGAGGAGTGCGAGTAGAGAAGAGGTGCGTGTAGAGAAGGAGTGCGAGTAAGGAAGGAGTGCGAGTAGAGGAGTGCGAGTAAGGAAGGAGTGCGAGTACAGAAGGAGTGCTAGTTGAGAAGGAGTGCGAGTAGAGAAGGAGTTCAAGTAAAGAAAGAGAGAGTAGTCCAGGAGTGGGAGTAGAGAATAAGGTATAGAGAGAGTAGAGAGGAGTGCGAGTAGAGAATAAGGTATAGAGAGAGTAGAGAGGAGTGCGAGTAGAGAATAAGGTTTAGAGAGAGTAGAGAGGAGTACGAGTAGAGAATCAGGTATAGAGAGAGTAGAGAGGAGTGCGAGTAGAGAATAAGGTATAGAGAGAGTAGAGAGGAGTGCGAGTAGAGAATAAGGTATAGAGAGAGTAGAGAGGAGAGCGAGTAGAGAATAAGGTATAGAGAGAGTAGAGAGGAGTGCGAGTAGAGATAAAAGTTTAGAGAGAGAGAGAGAGAGTAGAGAGAAACGTCGAGAGAGAGACAGAGTAGAGAGAGGCAGAGTAGAGAGAGGCAGAAAGAATAGAGAGAAGAGAATTAAGAGTAGAAAGAGACAAAGAGTAGAGAGAGAGAGAGAAGAGAGGAGAGCGAGTAGAGTAGAGAGAGAGAGAGAGAGAGAGAGAGAGAGAGAGAGAGAGAGAGAGAGAAAGTAGATGGGGAAGAGAGAGCTGGCTGCTTTGCTTAGTTTGTCTTCCTAGTGTCTCGTGATTGTTGTGTGGCTCTTCCTCACGGTGCCATTGGTTTGTCTGAAGTTTGTAATTGTGTTATTTTCTGATCATACTCACTTACTATTTTTGTTGTATTTACTGGGGATTCGTGTTTAGCACTTCGTGTTAAACGCTTATATTGTGTCATTTCTAGTTTGGCAATACCCTCACTGAGATAAAGGGAGCTGAATGCTTTGCTTATTGTATTCTGACCTTTGAACGCATTCCTTATTTGTCTGTGTTCCAGTGTCCCTGTCTCTTGGAGACATGTGTCTGTCTGGGGTTGTGGCATTTCCTGGTCATTTACACTTGCTTTAACCCAAAGGCTGTTCTTTAAAGCGGGTTAACTTATGTCGTGTAAATGCGAAAACACATGCTTAAATTTATGCATCTAGTGAAGCCTGATTAGACCGTACAGGTGATCGTCTAAACATATGGTATACTAATTGCATTGCTACTTGATCTGTCACCTTCACAAAAAGGTATGTGTCCATTTCATAGTATTATGCTTTGACATGTTATGTTACTGCCAGATAGTTTCTTTAATGTGACGCTAAGGGCTAAATAGATATGGTAGGCCAAAACAAACTAATGCACAAAAACACCCATTCAATGTTGAACAAAAACTCTAACAAATTGGTTTATTTAAGCTCGTTTCTCCTTTGATATGTTCACCGCCAATGGAACCACTTCTTTTTTTAAAATTTTTGAGTGTTACACTTTTGTTTCTGTATGCGAGAGCTTGTATAATGAGCATTATCAATTTGCCCTTATCCGAAATCAATGTTAACATACACATGCCTTCCCTCCGACAGCTACCCAACATACCTCCGAACGGAAAGCTACCCATAAACATGATACCACCGTTATAAAATTGCAAATAAATAAGTGTTTTACGAGTATTTTTGAATTGTATTTGACTGATTCATTCCAAAGAGAGGTTATACATTCCAGCGGTGGCAGTGAATCAAGTAAAAATAAAATAATAGATATGAATTTTAACTGATGAATTCGAAATATTCGTCCAAATTACTGCATTTCCGAATTCAAATGCGATTTAAACTCGAACAGATTAATTTCCAAAACATGTAATGTTTTCAGAGTTATCATCATTCTGTATACTATCGACCTATATGTTGTTCTTATCCCTCAAAACGAATCTAAATGAAGTAAAATCGTCTCAATACAGACCATGCCCAACCCAAAAATCCTTTGTTTACCTCCGGTAGCCAACATCCTCCGAGATCTAGACATGCGGTTCACCTGGGTGAGCACTGTGTTTTTATTTTTCATGAGAATATTGCTGGCTATTTAAAGACATAGCTTATTAACTGAAAATAGTTATCTATGGCATAGATTTGGCCCAAAAATGTATTTAAGTGCCCCCTAGTGGCTTCAGCTGATGTCCCCTTTAGGTGGCGGTTTTGTTGTTGTTTGTCCATTTTGCTCCATTTTTTGTGCATGCTTGGTGGTCAGACCAATCACAGTTGACAACTTTGCTTTTCTCTTTAATTGCACACCTGCGGGTCAGACTTCAGACTCTATGACAGTACCAACCTAAAGACTTATCTATAGATGAGATGTTTGGGGCCTGTTGCTTTGGCTATTGTCGGGGTTTGACTGTTGGATATCTTTTGCTCCGGTATTCAGTGTTATGTACTGTTGATTCCTTTTCTTTGCTTTATCCCCTTTTTATATCTTGATTTATATGTTCTAGGAGATTGTTCATCGATCCGTTATGGGTCTTTCATGCAAACCAAACATCTATGTGTCTAGATCCATATCTGAACTAAGGGTGAGGTTTGGGCCATGAAACTAGTTTAAGTCCTCCAGTAAAAAATATTTTTACTGACCTTTCCAAGGCGGTGCTTCTTTTGTGGATCATTCCTGTTATTTATGTTTGTATTTGTCATGCTTTCGTGACTGTTCAGTGCAGCCTTGGGGAAGAAAGAGCTGATCGCTTTGCTTAGTTTGTCTTCCTGGTGTCTCATGATGGTCGAGCGGCTCTTCCTCGCGATACCACGGGGTTGTCTGCGGTTTGTGATTGTGGTATTTCCTGATCATACTCACTTACTATTTTTGGGTCACCTGCTGGGAAAGGGCTAACCTCTTGGCTCTCATGTAGGATTTTATTGTGTTTTTTGTCACTTTCCCATGTGGTGTCCTGGGTCAGGTGTGGTACTTGATTGTATCAATTCCTGATATTTGCCTCCTTACTTACTTTGTGTTCTTGTTTTGTAATGCAGCACTTAGCGTCCTTTCCAGTTTTGCAGTAATCTGGATGAAGAAGAGAGTCCTGGTTCTTTACTTGTACTGTGCTTTGGTCTATGATTGTGGCATTTCCTAGTCATACTCACTCTCCTTTAGGTGGATAGAGAAGCAATTTCAGAACGCATCCCTATTTTTAAACCTAGATAATATTTATTATGCTTGATGGCCACCAGTCAATCTTTGCGACAAGTTGTCCCAGAACAGATGCATTCTGATGTATACAAAGAGATCATTTTGCCATTTGTAAAATTGAAAAAAAATCATTGACCAACCCCACAAGCAAAATATTGCAGTAATAAAAGATTACAGAGGCACTATTGGCCAAACTGAAGATACATATGAAGCTTTCATTCTCTCTCTTTCTTCAAATAGTTCTTTACTTCCTACGAGGACTTCAGAAGGGTATTCCAGTTACCAAGTGAAAAATGAGGATAGCTTAAATATAAGATATGCAAAGTAGGTCAGTTGAGTTTTTGGGTCAGTTTAGTTAGAAGATAAAAAAGAATATGGTGATTAAGGAGGGTACATGCACCTTGTGACCAAACAGTAAACCGTGCCAAGGTAGGAATCAAGACATGTTGGGAAGGCATTCCAGTGTATGATTGTTTTAGGGATGAAGCTGTATTTATAATGGTTGGTAGAGGAGGGGAGTTTATATTGGGTTTCTAACAGTTTAGTGAATCCCTTTAAAGAGGGGTCCGCTGTACTACACACACTTAATACAAACAAAGTAGCGGATAGTTGTATTAATAAAAAGGTAAGTGAGTATGACCAGGAAACCATGAAGCAGTTAGCTCCCATTAGTCAGAAGCAATATGAAAAGTTTGTAAAGGACAAGACAGATACTCAGACGCATTTTTGTTAAATGAGCCAGTGTAAAAGAATATGCTTCCCCTTCTCATGCTAAAAGCTAAATCCAACCAATCTTATTTATCTCATGTCATAGCCAAAAAATGAGTTGCCAGCATTTTTGTTTCACGAATATCAAAACTTTCCTCAATCCTTATCACAAAAAGGCACGCTTCACTCAGCAGCTTGATATGCTTGAGAAACAAGGTAAAACTACTAATTCTGACATATCAAATGCAGATACTGCGATAATAGATGACACAACCCTGATCAATGTATGATTTAGCAAAAAGTACAGAGCAGCAAACAAGTCTGATGGTTATGCTGCTGAGGTGATTGTACCTCTTACTGAGTCTTGTGCTTGGAAATACTCCAGGTATGATGTTGTATTTCATATATATATCATCAAGATAGTTTGAAAAATGAGACACAGTGAAAAAGCTAGTAACATCAGACCTCCCAAATCACAAAACTACTTCCTTAAGATGTGATGATAGTAAAAGCTGAAATATTTGGGTTTCTGGCAGATAAAATATACTTGCTCAAACTAACGCACATGTAATACATTGAAGCAAACTTATAAACGAACACATTAAATTTTTTATGCTAGCTCAGAAAGTATATATCTGCCATACAACATTTTAATTCTATAAATAAACCAAGGATTTGCCGAAACACTACAAGTCATTTCATTTCAAAATGTCTCGTTCGTCTTGCACAGACGAAATCCGAGTAAAGGTACCCTCATTTCAAAAAATAACACTTTTCATAGCAGAAGTAAATATTCCACAGAAACATTACCAATTTGCATATTTGATTGTTTGAAGATGTTACTGACTGCAATGATTTAAGATGAAATTAAATAAAAGTTTTGACACAATCGAAATCGTTATTTCTAACCCTAATATTATGAAGACAGGCGCTGTCAGCAGCTTAATCTAAGAAATTTGGCTTTAAGCATGCACTTTGGGTAAAAACTTTGTACTGCTCTGTACACTTTATTATCTGCTGTACGGCATTGACATTTTCAGCGATTGTTCATATTTAGTAGAAATCATTGTTCTTCTTTAGAAAAGTAAAAAAAAAATTGACAAATGCCGTCAAATTGATAATCAATATTTCACAATAAACCAGAAGTGTGTAGAAAAGAAGTCGTGAAAGATTTACCGCCGCAGAATAGTCTGATCGAGTTCTGTTGGTTTTTGCTAGATAGAAATAAAGCATACAACGATTTTAACGTGTGCTACTGACGATTTTCAAAATTCTCAGAAAATGTGATTTTTTTTCATTTTTTTAAAAAATGGGTAAAAAATCGGCCGTATATCAAATTTCGAATGTTTGGTGTTTTTTAAGTCACCTGGACCTGTTCGTAAACACATGCACTTCGATTTGATAAAAATGCACCCGAAAATATTTTTTCACAAAAAACGTTGATTTTTACATTTTTGAATCGAAAAAAATGTAAAATGAATGAAAACTATCCCCAAACACTTCTAAACTTTGGTCCATTGAAATGCTCATGATCAGGTCAAAAATTCATTTAATATTATTGTTGCCTTAGTCAGAAAAAACAAGTTGTAAAGTGTTCGTTTATAAGTTTGTTTAAGTGTAGTTACATAATGGTATGGGATTGTTTGAAGTTTACAATAGGATTATGTTAGCTCCGGGTAATCAAAGGAAACAGAATATTTGTCGACATAATTCATGCCTCTTTGACAGGAAGCCAATCACTATTTTTTGTTATTTCCAATACCGATGTTGTTGCACTGGATACAGAAGGTATGCTGATCTGAATATCTACGCTTTGTGGATAGCATTCGGAAAAGGAAGCAATTTTTGATGGATGCCGTCTCATGATTTATGCAAATCACTTGGTCCTTGTGCAGGGCCATTGCCTTTTTGCATGGGCTAAATTATGAGGTGTGATACTGTTTCTGCATCTGTTGGCAATGACAAGAAATCTGCACGATAGGCATGGATGGTGGATGAAGAAACAGCATAGGTTTTAATGCCTCAGTATTGCTGCAGGCACAATATCACAATCGAAAATGGATGCATAAGAACATATTGTTGTTTTGTTTTCATGTACGATTAGTCAAGCACGACTTGCAAGATGGATGAAGCGGTTTGTTTTATTATTTGCTCGAAAACAAAAGGCTCACAATGCTATCCATCAACACAGGTTGTTTTAAAAGAGCAAGGTAAGGTAGCAGTTGTCAAGACATGACATGTTATGGTGACAATCGACTTTTAATGAACAGTAACTACCATTTCTGTCGGATTGGGGTTGGTCAAAGCATAAAATCTTGGATTCCTAAATGGACGGTGTTGCCGGCTACAGCCAAATGTTGGAAGGAGATTAAAAATGTAACTGTTAAAAGTCAAATTGTATGAGAAACTGCAAATGCTATCTGTCAGGCAATGTGTTCCTCAAACTGTCAAGAAGATAGGTAGTTACATTGTGGGCAATTATGCTTCGACTGTTTCTGGGAATAACTTAAAAAATATTCAACAAAATGCATATCTATACCAATTCAGTATGCTTTAAATAAACAGCACTAAATCAAAATATTGATGAGCTAATTTTAATAATGGTACATAGACCTAAGAGTTGACCAGCGTTTTGATTGGAAAGATTTTTTCAGTGGAAGATAACCACAAACTGAGACTTGAGTAATCTTCTTTTCAATTTCTAGATTTTAGCGATAAAAAAAATAGGTCATTAATATGAATGTGACATCTCATAGTAAGAATAACTATAATATTTGTATGGAGGAGTGTGATATCACATTGCAAAAATGTGGCATATCTATGTAAGAATTGGACAATGCCACACCTGTTTGTAAGAATATGACAGCTGTTTTTAGGAATCTGACATCTATATGTAGGAATACGACATCTGTATGTTAGGATGTAATATTTCTCTGTAAGACTAATATGATATTTCTTTAAATTTCTTGATTTCATAATTTGATTTTTGATGAGTAAAGGTATAAAATGTTGTTCGTTACTAAACTCAAAGGTTATTAAAGCCAGTTATTGAAATAAATATTTTTTCGACAGTAATGAAAACAGTTTAAAAAATGGAGAAAATAAAGCATGCTTATTTAACAAAACAATTAATGTATTCCTTCAAATCCAAGGTGGACACCACAATGCATTTCTATCTACCTTGACAAGTCCTCATGTTAACCGCAGAAGAACATTTCAGTTGTCTAATGTAAGAATGTGATACCCCTATGGAAGAATGTGACATCTTTATGTAAGAATGTGGCATCTCTTTGTAAGATGATATGACATCACTATATATGAATGTGACATCTCTCTATTGAAGAATGCGATATCTCTAAGTAAGAATACAATATATGTATGTTAAATGTGACATATATAATATGTAGGAATCTCTTATTTGTCTATAAGAATGTGACTTTGTTATGTAAAAGTCTGACATATGTATGTAATAATGTGACACCTGTAATGTAAGAATGTGACATGTATGTAAGTTTGCGACACATCTTCGTAAGAATATAACATCTCTATGAAAGGATGTGATATCTTTATGTAAGAATGTTACATATATATGTACCAAATTGACATTTTATACAAGAATAAGTTATGTGTTAAATGAAAATGGTGCTATTTGGCAAATAGCACCTTTTCCAAAACAAAGAAAAAGGCGCTATCTGTCAAATGGTACATTTTGTCACCCAATACTGTATTGTTGTAATCATTCTGGTAAATGCAAAAGGTATTATTTGTCATGTAACACCTTTTAACTCTAATAAGTTTAACAAAGGCAGCACTTTTCTTCCAGCTAAAAGGTGTTATGTGACACATAGCATCTTCTGCTGCAAATTTGACTGCAAATAACTTTTTTTGCCGCGAGCAAAATCATAGTTATGCACATAACCACATATGAAATTTTGTTACCATTATTTGTGTTCAAGGAATACAGCCATGATCATTTGTGAGATGATAGATACTATGTTAAGAATCGTAAAAACTAAAATAACTCAATTTTGTTGAAAATGTTAGATAGCACCTGCTACCACTAAGGGGGCAATTTGAGGATTTATAAAGTATTTGTAAATAAATATTCATGAATATGCTAATGAGCTGCAGTGCCGTTATGGTGATTTATAGTATGGCTAAGTCTAAGCTTAAGTTATATATAACTTTTGACATTCTACATTGACCAACGGTTAAGAAATGTTCAATTTAAATATATTTTGCCGATTTTTGGCCAAAAAATTGTAACTGGTTATTAGTTAATTTACATATTTTGAATTGTGTACAAACGAATAATGATTAAACTTTAATTTGATACCAAATTTGTTGTTCTACGAAGAAAAGAAACTGAGATATGATCAATTTACTACATAAACTTCCACCGAAATGTCGGCCATTTTGTTATTTGGCGGCTATCTTGAAAACGGCCGAATTTGAAGTGGCCAGGAATCGTTTTTAAATTTGTTGGATGTAATAAACATGTGGTGAAAAATTCATGCTTGTATCAACAAGTGAAGTATTTTCTCAGTATCCCGCTCCACTATGCTGGGTAACTTTTAATGCGTTTTGTCGTCTGCTGATTATTTTCAAAATCATCTTTTTCCAAAACTTATTATCAGGAATACCATCAAAGTGCCAAACAGTTTGGATGGATTCAGATCAGGCCCGACATTTTTGTCGGGTCTGATCTGGGTTCAAACTGTTTACAAAGGTTATCAGCAGACGACACAAGCAAAGAAGAGTTAAAGTAGGCGTGGTTTTCGGAAAGGTGAATTAAATGCCTGGTCAGTTTGCAAAATTCTGACTCAGTCACATGCAAGAAGAGTGTCACCTCTCATGCTGTTGGCAGTTATGATGTTAAAAGATAAGTCGAATAAAGTCCATGTATGAGTGGCCTTGGAAAGGAGAGCGTTTTTTATCTTATTTATCTTATCATATTATTCGCCTAGCTATTGTGTAAAATGGAAATGTTGACACTTCTTCAAACAAAAGGTAAATTACGAAAGGGTTTCTGAGGGCCAAATCCAAAATAGTTTGTCGGTTTGAACATGTGTGTAATATCTTTTAATGTTTTAATGGAATATTCATTCCATATAAGGATATTGCTTAAGCTGTCATTAGGAAACAAAGGATTAAATCATTTAAACTTTGTCAGGAAATACCACAATCAGGAAATACCACAATTACAAACTGCAGACAACCCCTTGGCACCGCGAGGAAGAGCCGCTCAATCATCACGAGACACCAGGAAGACATATTAAGCAAAGCAATCAGCTCTCTCTTCCCCATCAAGATGATTGCAATACTAGAACGGACATAAAGTAACATACAACAAAACATAAGACAATTACAGACTCCCACAATGGGAGTAACAATAAACAAAAAGTCAACAACAACAGAACCACCGCCTAAGAACAGACAGCAGCCTAAGCCACCGGGGGGCTTAAATGCATTTTACTGGTACCAAATGTTCGCCCTAGATTCTGCTGTTGCTGAAGTACAAGAAATGTTCAGCTCGCATGGAGGCTATCTAACTAATACAATGTATCATCATGGAGAAACACTCTAATCAAAATAACACACCATGATGAAACAAAGAAAAGGGCTCATGACTCACAGATAGTCAGAGCTAAAGAAAACCTCAAGTTGAGCCACGGTGGGTCAAGCTACAGATAAGCATCAGGCACCAACCCACCGATTAAAGCTTTACGTCAGAGCCGTCATAGAGTCTGAGGCCTGACCCACCGTCGTGCAATTAAAGAGGCAACCATAGCTATAAACCGTGATTGGGTTTAAAACTAGGCATGCAGACTGTCGCATGATATCCAAGTTATATCCAACCCTTATATAACGTTTTACTATCTTTTTGAATTGATCACTAAAATTAGGGTTTCCAACAATACGTTTGAATTTATAAACTAAATCACCATAAAATACAGGTTCTGATATGCCTTGTTGCAGAAGAGTTTTTAACCCGATATTGTATTTAACAATTAACTCTGAGTGTCTGTGGTAGAATTTAGAAAATGCTTTTCGAATTTTATGATATCTATAACCTTGTTTTAATAACTTAGCAGTTAAAAATAAGTTTCTGTTGTTGAAGTCAAGGTTTGCATCCAGCAAATAATCTTAATCTTAGAACCAAAGAATTAAGCATCAAAGGACTGGAAAGGTTCCAGGGCTCACGATGGTAACAAATGCATGCTTATCAAATTTCTGTTTGACTAATGGCAAAAATCTTTATATACAAGGAGGTACACGATAGAGACATATGTTTTACAAAATCATAGACATGTCATCACTCGACTAGATGCAGAGTCAGTTGCAATAAGATATAAGATCAGTGGATGCTGTCCACTTCACAGGAAGTGCAAGAACCATGCTCCATTGTATGCATATATGTGAAACAGCACCAAACACTGCCTTATTTGATTTAGTATTTGATCCCCTGATATAACCATGCTTGTTCTGCTTTTGAAAAATGCTAAGAATTTAAATTATAGTCATTTTGTTTGATACTGACAAAGGCCACACATACAAAGAAAACTCAATTAAGCCTGTTGAAGACGAAAGATGGGGAACACGTACAGGAAACTCTTATTAATGATTTTTGTGGCAATTACCACTTATAAAAGCTAAATTCAATTAATGTGACGCACATAACAACATAGGAATCTGTATTTTTGTTCAAAAGCTTTCATATTTAATGAGGCTTCCAACATGTACACTACATGAATAATTCACATGAATAGTTGTTTAATGAATTCTTTCTGTAGCTCAGATTTTCAATTTACTTATTCCTAATTTGTTATAGTAACATATGTAATATGCTGTTACAGGCTGCTAAAGCAAACATCTCTTATTTGATTCAGCTGGAATAGTTCTTTAAAATATATAGGGCATCTCTGCATAATTCCCAAGGGAGTGAGGGTAGGACAGGACCTTACTCAGCTTGCTGTCATAACTGTGTGATGACTCTATATAGCTACAAGTTGTGATGAGGTTGATGATTGTTTTCCACAGAAGCAGACACACTGGTAGATGTTGTATGTGAGGTTGACTTAGATATATAAGGAAATATGCACAAAAGTTATTTATAACATCTGTAACAGAAGTCCATAGGCTTATTATCAGCAATGACTATAATTTCTAAGGTTAAGGCACCAGAGGCTAGAGATTTACGGGTAAACATGTGAAAACTATTTTTTGTCTTCTGAAAACTATCACCTTGTACATCAAGACAATATCCTTACTCATTTATTATGCCATGTAACATATGTTACATCACTTAATAAGTGCTCTGATCCTGGTGTCAAACTTGCAGATATATTATTCTTTATCATATTAGAAAGACAGTCACAAAATGTAAGATATCCACCAGTGGAAACTATTTACATATATTTTTTACTTAAATAATAGATATCAAAATTGGCTACTTTAGTCTGGGGATAGGATTATTTAATGGCTCATTTAAGACAAAATATACGGAACAAAAAAGAAAACGCTACACCTGAATTGTTTGCCATCTATATACAAAATTATGCAAACCAAGATTGCAAATAAAAAATGTATCTTAATGTTCAAATACTGGGTTATGCATAACAGTAAAAGTCACACGGATGCTGTCACGAGGAAACACATGAAAATCATTTTAAATGTGACGGGGGTCCAATTTTCAGGTTGCAAATTTGAACAGAAATCTCGCACAGTTTAGGCCTACAGAAATACAAAACCTACGAGATCCGACTGCACGAAATGGTAGTCTAGACATGTGACAACCCAATATGTCAAAGACTTATCTCAAGTGTGTTTTGATCGTTTTGAAAAGCAATCTTAAAAAGCGGGTTTCCATCAAATTGCCAAGTTTGATATTTTAACAGTGAAATCTCCATAGGAAAATCAATGTGTTGTTGCATCTTAGTATGAGGACATAACTGTCGAGAGATGTTAGAAACAATGTTCTGAGATGTCTACCTGATTTGGCATAAGAAAATTATCGAAAATCGTGATAAATTGAAGATTACCAAATATTTAATATTCCCTATTTGTTTTTGTCAAAGGGAGACAATTTTCAATTTTTACAAATTTTATTAATTCGAAATTGATTTCTGAGCTTGTTTCAAGTGATTAATCGGTTTTCTTGCGTTTTTAGGAAACACAATTATATCCAATTTTGAAAAGCATAATAATTTTATTTTGCGCATGCGCAAAAAAACAGTGAATAAAGCTTTAAACACTTAAAGGAACTTAACTCAGATATCAAACAAGACTTATTGGTGGAATTTCGACGAATCGTCTGCTGGATGTCTGGGAAGCGTTATTAGGCTTTAGTAAATACTTTTTTGTCCAATACTTTCTCACAAAATATAGATAATTGTAGTGAAGCGTTTTCACTTTTGTTCAGTATATTTTAGATAGAAATGTTGGTTTTCTATCAGCAAAATGAGCATGTCAGTAAAAATTGATTCAAAACATGTTAAGATGTACAGATCAGCAGTAAAAGTAAATGATGTTAGTCACAATTACACTTTCAAAAGGGAAATGGAATTAATGTAGTGCACATAACACCATTGGAAGCTGTTACTTTGTTCAAAATGTTTGTTTGATGTAGCTTAGGCATCAAACTTTCATTTTATTTAATGGAGTCTATATCTCTCAACTCATTTGTTTTGCTAGAGCATCTAGTCATGTTGCTGACTTCAACACTCGCAATACATTGTTAACTCAGAAACTCTTTAAGCAGGGCTATTGGTATCATAAACTTCGCAAACATTTTCTAAGTTTTATAGACGATACTATGATTTGATATCTAAATTTCAAATTGGACTTAAATCCCTCTTGCGCCAAGGACTTTCGGAACCTGAATTATATGGAGACTTGCTTTATAAATGGAAGAAAATTGTTGGCTATTATAATTTTTCAGCAAAGTTCATTAAAATAATTTCCCATTATAGAAAGATTGGCTATAACATTAATGAATTGGAACAGACTGCATGCTTGGTGGTTAACGAAATCACGTTTGGCAACTTTGCTTTTCTCTTTAATTGCACACCGGTGGGTCTGTATTCAGACTCTATGATGGTTCAGACTTAAAGACTTATCTATTGATGAGATGTTAGGGGCCTGATGCTTTGGCTGTTTGTCAGGCCCACTGGGGTCTACCTGATGGATTTCTGTTGCTCCTGTATTCAGTTTTATTTACTGTTGAGTCCATAACTTTGCTCTATCTCCTCTTTCTATCTTAATTTATATGTTCTAGGAGATGATGCATCGATAAGTTAGAGGTCTTTCATGCAAACCAAACATATATGTGTCTTGATCCACATCTGAACTAAGGGTGAGGCTGGCGCACCATTGAAACCCGGTTTAAGCCCTCCAGTTAAATATTTTTACTGACCGTTCCAAGGCGGTGCTTTTTATGTGGATTATTTATGTTATTTCTGTCTTGTTATTGGTATGCTTTTGTGGGCGTCTCTTTATTGATGCCTTGTGGTCACCTGCTGGGAAAGGGCTGGCCTTTTTGCTCTCATTTGTGGTGTCTAATTGTGCAGTTGTCACTTTCTCATTGGTATCCTGGGTCAGGTGTGGTGCTTGATTGTATCGATTCCTGATCTTTGACCTCTTTCTTACTTTGGAAACAACCACCCAAAATCATAAACGTCACACATTTTGAAATGTATCATGTTTTTCCAGAACGTTTGAATAACAGCAGAAAATATATTTTTGTGAAGCCATTGTGTATCTGACGTGATGTAAAACACTATTTATAAATTATCACAGACAAGGACAGATTCTTAAAAATGCATTTTTTTAGCATCATTGCTTTTTCAATACTATGAAATTAAATGATGAACTTCGGAACAAACTTTCTTAACACCCTTTATATATCAAACGGAAACTCTATAAAGGCATTTATTCCTGTCTATTTGAGGCTATTATTGAATTACATAATATACCATGAAGCTCACTGCTCCAAGAAGAGGTTCTAAATATATGTAATAGTAAAGGGCTCCAAAGAGGAAATCAGAGGTTGGTTTACTTTACACATGGACATGACCAAATGACATTAAAAGTAAAATACAATAAGATTATACTTTTACTTTTGTAATACCAATCAATTAGAACGATATAATTAAGTTTTATGTTTGATCATGTTTCCTGTTTTAAACTTCTCTGAATATATCTACAATTTGAAAACTAATTACTGGATTTTATCGCATATTTATTTCCAAATTCGAATAATATTTACACTTTGCATCATTGCAAATCATTGCATATGTATTTTCACTTACATCTAGTTAACTTCTAAACGCAAGAACTACTATTTTATTTGTCATGAATTCGTTCATTTCCAAATATGAATATCCGAATGAATAACTAAAACGCACACGTTTAAAGATATAAATTTTGGCACTAAAGTTCATGTGTGATAAAATACTTTCCTGAACTGGATTTACAAACTTAACTTTGTGTATCATTTTCGAGTGCAATGTATTACCACACTAGTTATTGTCAAGCTAATTATATCTACTCAATGGTGCTAAAGTTTGACAAAAATGTAACAATTATAGTGATTAACTAAATATCTAATCGGACGTCAATTAAGTGCAGTAGGGACTTTGCTAATCTACCACAAAGTAAATGCCACAATCACATACTACAGACCAACTCATGGTACCGCAGGAGGAATCAAAGAACGATGACAGCGACACAACAAAAGTAAGCAACCAGCTCTCTCTTCCCCAGCGAGATGATTGTTGGAAATGCTAACTTGATTTCACTCAATCAATTTCATATTTGTGATCAGATATCTAATCAGACTTAAGCTTGGACTATTAGTGAGTCACGAGCCATTTTCTTTGTATCATCATAGTGTGTTAATTTGATTAATTTGTTTCGGATTTTCTATTTATTAACAAAATTTATTTATATTATTATTTACCATTATATTTCTTATTATTATTAGCAAGATAAAAATAATTTCATTAATTACCACTTTATAATTAACATATATTTTTCTAATTTGGAATACAAAGAAGTAAATACAATATTAAACATGTTTTATGTCATTAATACATTGCTCGTCAAAAGTGCAGTTTTTTCTTCATACAGTAGCGCAACCATGGACCTTAGGAAAAAGTCTCAAATGCAAACTATAAGATATAAAATGAATTGTCTTCGAAAGACAGTTAATTTTAAATTCACTTTGGTCTATATCTGCCTTTAGTGACTCAATCAGTGGACCGAGGAAAATAGCTAATCTGGACACTATACAGTGCACCATAGGGGGCAACAAACTCATTAGTAATCTAATGTCAATTTTTTAAATTTTGTAACATACGTGTCGGACTTTAAGAGTTCTAATTAAACTTTTATATGCAGGCAGAGAATCATGAAACATGCACTTCACACAAAGCCTGTCTTGCAACAAGAAATTCAAAGAATTTCCTATAAAATGTATACACATTAGACAGCCGTCACAGCAGGGTCACGCTGTTCGCGTTCTGTACAGGGAAACGCTGTTTACATGGTATTCGAGTCAACAAGATGTGTGTGTGTGTGTGTGTGTGTGTGTGTGTGTGTGTGCGTGTGTGTGCTTACAGAGCGGCACTTGTTATGTCCTCTAGTGGCACTGGTAATTTCTTTACCTTGTGGGAGAGAATATAAGCTATTTTCTTATTACAGATCATATTGCTTATCTTGTTTCCTGAGAGGATATTCTTCAACATGGTTTCTCACTTATACACTTAAATCACCCGTGATGTGGTATCTGAACTTTTAGCCTTGCGCCCTGTCTGATCTGGGTTTTGCTGTTAGCCTGAAGGACGCTTTAGGCTTTGATAGACTTTCGAATGCCCAGCAAATAAATAAATGCAGAGACAGTCTATTCCTAGACTGATCTGGGTCTTTGCTCACATTTGAAATTGTCGTTGTAGGCGGAGCCGTTCTCACTATTTGCCTGCTTATTGTCGCCATCAATTGTAAGTACTCTCTCTCTCTCTCTCTCTCTGGCTATCTCTTTTTCTTTCTCATAATTTTTATTTTGATATTTTAACCTACGGTTTAATCATTTCAAAGACGGTCAAAGCTACTTTATTCTTATAGCGTCATTTTAAAACATATACAGTATGTACTGCTGTCCATCAAGATATTTAATTAGTGAGACTTTTTGATTTTAGAGAGCCAATATGGACACAGACCGCACTTATCTCTCTTCTATATAGTTCAAAGACAGAATCCAGTCTTGGACACACATACACGCACCCACTGCCTTTACTTCTCACTTCTCAATAATAAGAACCGCCTGGTTACAACCTTGTGTATTCTCACAAACAAATATTTCGAATTGAACATGGATCTAAAATATAAGTGAGTATGATCAGGGAATACCACAATCAAAACCGGCAGACAAACCCGTGGCACTGCGAGGAAGAGCCACACAACAATCACAAACACCAGGAAGACTAACTAAGCAAAGCAACCAGCTCTCTCTTACCCATCAAGGTGATTGCAAAAAATAAAATGGACACAAAGAAACGCATTACAAAACATAGACAATTACAGAATCCCACAATAGGAGAAACAATCAACAACGAATCAACAACAATCTCGTGTTCTAGGGCAGACTGGACATAGCTGTTCCCCTTACTCCTTCCACTCCGAACAGGCAGAACATAAATCAAGTGTGCTGGAACATCTGTGCTGGCGTACGTCGGAGTACTCCGTATTCGGAGGTGGTGTAGACAGAACAGTCACGTGACCTGTTCCAAAAGAAGATGGCGGAGCACTGCCAGTATGTGTGGAAATATTTGCATCGCTCGATTTATTGCGGAGTACTCCAAAGTGCCCAGTTTTACTTGTTTTTGTGGCTATACTGGCGTACGCCGAGTACTCTAAAATTGCTAAATCAAGTGCACCCCTGATGTTTTTGCACTGCAGTAAGAAAAAGCGGTGATGAGGGATATAACATTTTGCATTTTCTTTTTGTCTAATCCAGAATGTTTCCCTTTTCCCCTTTTCAAAAATTGGTAACTGACTATTCAAAAACATGATAGAATATAGGTCATTTATTCAAGCATATTTTCAAGTGTTGATATTCAACTATATGATAAACTGATTACGAGTTATTAAGTCTCCCAAACGAAGCTCCGTTTCTTATTCTTCTTCTTCTTTCCACCCAAATTTTGTCCGGCTGAGATCTCAATAACCACTGAAAGGATTGTTCTTAATTTTGGGAATATGGTAGATATGTATATGAAGTTGTGCAATAGGGGTTCAAAATACAAAATGTCGGACTATAAGGCTGGCCCACGGGCGTGCCCAAAACAGCAAAAAATTTGTCTGGACTATTTCTCACTAACAACTCAAGGAATTGTTCTGAAATGTTTTGGTTTGATATACAAGAGGTGTTTCATGATTATTTGAACAAATTTGAGTATGCTGTTTCTCATGTACTTCTCGTTATATTTGGTAAAAATTGATTTCCATCGGTTAGTCTGTACTCCAGTAATACGCAGTCATCAAGGAAACAGTATTTAATTTTTCTTTTCTTGCTTGAAACAGTCTCTGAAGATGAGAAAACAAATTTTAAGCATTTAAAAAGTGCTGTCTGAAACAAATATACTCAATCTTTTTCGAACAATTTCTCTATAATGTATGTTTTTTTCTCTTGGAACTTTTTATATATTGTACAAAAATAATTATGACGTTTTGTTAGAATATCAAGCAGTCCAGTTGGATATTTACTTTTTAGAAGCAACTTAAATATCAAATTTTAGGGTTTACAGTTTCCATAGAAACACCAAATTGTATGCGAAATACTCAAATGCAATATTTGGTGATCAGTTTTATCGGCGATAGATACCTAAAATATCTAAAAAAGTGAGTCGGCTGTGAGATTTGAGTATTTGTTTTTCAAAATTCTTCCAACACATATTTTATACCTGAAATACCCATTTGGGCACTTGTATGGAAGAACTTATTAAGCCCAGTTTCCAAACAAAAACACACACATATAGGCTGTTTCTTATTTGAAATAAAGGCTGAATGTTCTTCTAAACTTAAAGAAAATTTCACACTAAAATACGTATTTTCTTAGAAGATTCGCCCATTTTTGCTCTTAAAACCAGCTAAAGAGGGGTGGGGATGTATTTAGGGCCGCCATGTTATGGCTATGCTTAAACTTGCCATCTTGTCTATTTGGCAATACTAGGGACACGTCCGTTATGCATGAATAAGCAAAATGTGTTCGTTTTATTTATATGCAACCGCAAAAAGTGAAATTCAAATCTGTTCAAATAAACATGAAACAGGTCTATATTGATATAACGTTTTGCACGACAGCTTGAAACTCAAGGCGTGACCTGGAGGCATGCCCAGACCCAACCATTTCTTAAAGTACTAATATCTCAGAAACCATTCAGGTCCCCACCCATTAACCATATATATTCTTGTTTCCGATGATAAGACGGATTTAATAACACTGAACATGAAGTTCCCTTGGCGTGTCCAGGCATGCCCCACCCTCTTCATTTCATAAAAGGTTTAATATCTCGGAAAATCATTCAGATTCCCACCCTAAATCATATACAAAGTTATTCCTTATGGTAAGAAGCATTTAATAACACTGATCAGGATGACCTCTGGAGTGAGCACTGGCATGCCCCTCCACCTTCACTAAAAAAGGCTGATTATCTTGGAAACCATTAAGATCCCTACATCTTAACCATATATAATGATACTCCTTTATGATAAGACGCATTCAATAACACTTACAATGATGTTCCTAGGCCGAGTGCAGGGGCATGCCTCATCCCCTTCACTTCATGAAAGGGTTTATATATTGGAAGCAAATCAGATGACCCCTTAACCATATATAATTTTATTCCTTTTGATAAGACCCATTCAACAACACTGACCAGAATATCACACGGGGGGTGAGACTGGCCATGCCCCACGTCCTTCATTTCATGAAAGGCTTAATATTTCGGAATGTGTTCAGATCGCCACCCCTTAACTATATATATAATCATGCATCTTATGATAAAACACATTCATTAACATGACCAGGATGTCCCTAGGGGTGTGAAAAGACATTGGGGGTTAGTTTGGGAGGCTTTATAATCGGTAGCTTATACCCATATCGTGTTTTATATTCTAAAAGCGTACTATTTCAGATTGTTTTGCTATTACCTGTCTTAGCTGTGAGAATAAGAGAAATATAGCCGATTGTGACACATTTACAGAGTGCGCCAGTGACGAGGTAAGTTTTGCTGGTTCTCTCTTCCTATGCCTAAAAAAATTGTGATAATAATAGTATTCCAGTTTAACGTAAGTTTCAGCTTGGTTCAGAATTTCTGTAAATGGGTGGTTAAGTTGGACTTCCCGATAATCGTCGGTATTTTTATGTCCACCCAACCTAAGGGGATGGGGGTATATATATTAGCTTTGGTATAGATCCCGTCGGTGTCCCCGTCCGTTCCCGCATACCTTCTTTTCCACACTCTATCATCTGAACCAGAGGGTGAATTTTGACAGAATAGATAATCTGAAAAAAAACCCCGGATCCTTCAGAAATAGAGAGAACCTACACTATTAGAAAACAGCAGACTCGGGTTTATTGGGTCTTTTCATGAGACTTAAAGCTGCATAGTCTGTCACTTTTGATCTTCTAATTTTAAAAATAATGTTTTTATTTTTCAAGAACGCAGTAAAAGTACTCAAATTCAGGTAAACATTTTACCATTTTCGTATATCTTAACAAGTTATCACTATCAAAACAACTGCATTTATGTTAAAATTCAACGGTCTATAATTATTGGAGGGACGCAAATAATTACCAACAAGAGAAAAATACACCTATTTGAAAAGATACTTCACTTTTCCATGCAGTTTTCAGCTGTACTGAACATTTGTATTGTGAAAACATAGCTTAATTCTACTTTTACAAATGATTTAAAAAGAAAATATTTTTTTTTGAAAATGTTCATAGTTACAGAGTATGCAGCTTTAATGGAAAGTGCAGCGATTATCTAGCACCTAGCAATGGCTTAAGTGGTATTCTGCCAACTTAGTTGGGAGGAGGTAAAAGGTTGATTAGATTTTAATGCTTTTGACCTTATTTTCAAGGTCACACCAACACTTTGAAATGGCAAATTTTGACGAGAAAAGCATTTCTGCGTTATCTCTTGGACGGAACGATGGATTTAGCTAACTTTTATCATTATGTATTTTATAACTTTTGACACAATAAAGAGTTGATAAGATTTGGTGACCTTGGTTTTATTTTCAAGATCGCCATCATATAAAGTCTGTAAAAGTACAGCTGCTTTCCAAATTTTTTTTATAGATAGCGATTTTTGTCATAATTATTTACATACCCCATACTTGTTTGAGTGTTTGTAATAAACTTGTGCTTTGTTTGAGATATGATTTATTTCTGCTCCTGTATGCACGACATATCTAGTTATAGTGAGTAAAAATATGGATTGTTATTTGCAGATGTTAGAAACAAGTTTTAACTTCTAAAAAAGTTGATTATATTTTAGCAAATCAAAGTTGCTTATCAAAGCTCTATTTTCGTATTATGGGATAATAAGATGGACAGCAAAGAAAACTGTGGTGGTAATCTATAAAGTAATGTATATGGACAATTGTGAAAATGCTTTAAGAATTGAAGGTGTCAAGTGTATCAACAATGAATCTCTTGATTGACTTTGTTGTATGTGCACTAGCAGGTTGCAAAAATTAGATAATTTTTACATAATTACTTAAGATATTTAAGTGCATTTTTGGATGTTCAAATTTGATGCTACATAGTAAGAGCCCAATTATTAGAAGAAAAAACTAAAGGAAAGTACTACCAACAATTAAATGGGCCTAGAGGGTTTGAAACTGTATTTAAATTGTGAAAATATCATAAATCCACACTCTTAACCTATTTCTATTGCAAACCTAATCCCATCTTGCGTCTGAAACACGAACAAATTTATCCACATTACTTTTGGTGGATGGGTAAAAATCCACTGGAATCGTATAAAGGGGACTATCTTGTAACTTTTAAAGGGGTCTCTCAACTTAAGCTTGTTAATGAAACAATCACAAGTAAGGCATATCAGGATAGCATCAAAAGCAATATAAAACTCCAATATGAATGCACTGTGCCTCAAGCATTCACCAAGATAACACACCTTGCAAAAGCTCTTTAAAATATTCACGCATTCACCAGGGACCGGGATGGTGATAATTTTGAGCTGCCACTTTACAGTGTAGATCTGTCCCCCATAGGTACAGACTGTAGCAATGTTAAGTCTCACGTTAGTTGGATTTCAAATATAAAAGGCAGAATCTTTTAGAAATTACTATTTATTTTGGTGCACCTTGAATTCAGATGACCTAGAAGTCATGCATTCGGCTATGCCAAAAAGAATCCAAGCTGTCATTACAATTAATGGTGGTGTTACTAAGTGTAAGATGACATGACAGATTTTCGCTGAAAATGAAATCAGTTTCAAGATAAAATGCTTTGTTGTTACTGTGTCATACATGTGCTTTAATAAAACATAGAACAAATAATGATTTGCACCTTTTAATACATTGCAAAATCAAATCTTAAGTACATAGGGTATGTAAATAATTATGACAAAAATCACTATCTAGAAAAAATTTGGAAAGCAGCTGTACATGCTCAAATACATAAACTTTCGTCAGGGGGATCCCAGGTCCTGACAACGTTTTAAGTTTTAGTCATCAACTTATTTTCGATTGCTCCATGAGCGGATCCGTACCAGTATTCATACGATGACTTGAAGACACTTGTGATTCCAACGGGTTTCCTCTGGATCCACGCATCTTCTGAACCAGTAGGTGGAATTTTGCAAAACTGGCACCGATACATTGTTGGAGGGGTAATTTGATAACATTCGGGTGACCTTGACCATGGTCACATCAGCACTTTGAAATGTCAAATCGAGACCTGAATATAATTCCCGCAAGTTTCATCTTGAACGGCATGATGCATTCTGGCCAAAATTTGATATTGTATCATTGTTACCTAATTTTAAGTTCGGAATATAATAATTGTAATAATGAGTTTTTCCCACACTTTGTCTTCTGAACCAGTGGGTCCAAAATTTAACCAAACTTTAATAGATACCATATTGGGAGGGGGGAGATTTTATAAGCTCTTGGTGACCTTGACCTTATTTTTAAGATCACATCAATACTTTGAAATGTCAGATTTTGACCAGCACAGCGTTTACACATGCTATCTGGTGCTTGAGCCTGAATAACGATGTATTCTGGCCAAACTATTATATTGTGATCATTGTGAAACGATAAAGAGTTGAGTAGGTTGTGCTAATCTTGACTTTGTTTAATGTCGCCATCATATAAAGACTTTAAAAGTCAACCTTTCCTTACGCCAACTTCTGAACCATACTTTTTGGGAGGAGGGAGAGTACATTTTATCATAGTGAACTCTATGCCTTATTTTCAAAGCCACACCCTCACTTTGTAATGTCAAATTTTGATCAAAAGTGTTTCTGCACGCTATCGTATGAACTAGATGATGGTATCAGACATACTTTATATCATTGTGAAATGATCATGAGTTGATTAGAATCTGGGTAAGGCTGCTTCTCTTAATTTACGGTTGGGTTGCATAGGTTCCCTCTGAAAACGCTGGGTTAATCTAACAATCAAATTGTAATGAATCGTTCTGTAACCAAACGTTTAATTCCCTGATCAGACAGCCTTTACAGCAGCAAACAGTAAATATTCTGTTCAGACGACACTTATAGCGACGACAGAACTGGTTCTGACTCATAGGTAAACAATAGAGTGCACATGCAGTGAACAAATTTAAACTACGTAGTTTACTCTAGTGAACAAGCTAGTGGACTAGTTGTGAACAGCAAGCTTAAGCCTTATGCACTTCTTGTGCACATGGGTGTTAATTTTCATGTAAGCACAATTGTACTTCGATTTCATTTCATCTGCAGCTTTATTCAGTTCTGGGTCTGTCATTGTATATTTTGAAAAGTTTGAACTTGTATGTTGGTCAGTGGCAATCTCAAAGTTCATATAGAGTTTACTCCCCTGATTAACCAAAACATTGAACGTGACCCTTTTCTATAGTCATCACTATTCACTTTGATAATAAGTGATAAGCCTTGGGGCAATTTAGTGTGGACTGTCGTGATAATTATTTTGTCGTGATGTTTTTTTTAAGTTACAACACTATTTCATAAAACAATGATGCTCACTGCTGCCAATTATCCATATCATGATCCATATATTAATGAAACTCCATTTCAAAGTTCATGCCTAAAGCAGCGCTAGAAACGGTAATTTTTTTTTTCAGAGTCCAAAAATCTATATGTCAACAAAGCTGTAACCCCACTTTGTATTTGTGTAAGTTGTGTAAATGGACTGTTAGTGGCAGCTACGGGTATAGTTTCATTCTTAATAAAATTTAAGTTTTACATATTGGTAAGGATAAATTTCACAACTGATAAAATTCGACATTATGTGTAAATACAAATAGTGATGAATAAAAAAGACCCTGGCTTTATTTTCTAAAATTACATACTTTGATATGCATATATGTAAAGCATCAGTAAACCAAAAATAACTTTTAGTTACTTTGACAAAGACTCGTTCCTATGTTTATACACATCTCTACTTAGATCGACCGCATTTAGATTATGGCGGCTCAGTATGGTTTCCTATTTACATAAAACATTCAGATTTTTGAAAATATACAAAACAAGTTCCACTTGATTATTGCTACAACGAAGACATCTTTGATATATTGATATACTCGGAAAAACACTTACATTTCTATACATAAGAAGATTTGATATGATCCAAACTTTAAAGATAATATATGGTATAGATAGATAATATTGGACTAGAGGAATTCTTCTATTGCTGACTATTCAACACACAGACATTTCAAGAAGCTGTATAAGCCACAAGTAATAAATCCATCACATACAACTCGCTTACAGTTAGAACAGTGAATGAATATCATACATTGTATGAAGAAAGTGTCAGTTCTACTCGTGCTTGTTCTTAAATCCAAATTAAATATTGGAGGAGAGTGAGAAGCACAATTCAAATATCTACTAGTTAAGATTATGTATATCTATTACAACCGTAAAACTATTGATGTGTTTTATGTAACGCTATTATAAACATTGTAACTAAAATAAGCTACATGATATATTTATCTACATTGAACCTCTACATAAAAGCAACACATGGAGGCAATTACTAAAGAAGAATTAAAGAGTGAGAGGACAACCATTGGAAGTGAAGAAGAATGCAGAGATCAGAAATTGGTACAATCAAGTACCACACCTCACCGAGGCATAATCTAGAAAAGTGACAAAAACACAAGAAAACATCACACACAAGAGAGCCAACAGGTCAGCCCTTTCGCAGCAGTTGAACACAGGTCTGCATTGAATAGACAAGACAGAAAAATTAAGACAATGTGAAACATGAATAGCATAAAAAAAAATCCACAAAGAAGCACCGCCTTGGAACAGTCAGAAAAAAATAATTACTGGGGGTCTTAAAGTTGTTTAATGGTACCAGCCTCACCCTTATTTCTAATGAGGGTCAAGACACAAAGATGTTTGGTTCCCGTGAAAGATCCCCAACTTATCGACGCATCATCCCCCAGCACACATAAACCTTGATACAAAAAAGAGATCGAACAAAGACAAGGACTCAACAACACATGCAACTGAACAATGGAGCAAATAAAATCGAACACCAGGGTCTAACCCTCCCATCTATAGATAAGTTTCCAACTAAGAACTGCCAAAGAGTCTGAGGCCCAACCTGCTGGCAAAATTGCTAGCAAAATAAGCGTGCAGTCTGTTGCAAAATATAAATGTTATAACCAATCTTTCGACAATAAGAAATTATTTCAATAAAGTGCGCTGAAACATTATAAGTGCAAATATTGTACTCAGCATCAGAAATGATATTTTAAATGGTAAAATGTTCATTATAATATAATCTATAAATAAGTAGCTTCTGATTGGAACAGAAGCCTATCAATTTGAGCTGATAAAACTACTGGTATATTGCACAGCACAAATGGAACACCATTTTTTTGTTTTTTAAATTTTACATAAAAGTTACTTCACATTAAAAGTTTGCAAGCGCATAGAAATAGTAAAACCCTAACTAGATTTAAATTTTGGCTGAGAATAATATCTATTTTACTGCTCTGATATCTTGATATCTTGTAAAAATAAATAATTTAGTTTTTGTTAGTATGAAACCACCCTTCCAGTACCTATTTTTGTACTGTCTGTACAATACACCTGGGGTAGATATACCAGTATTTGCTCATCTATGAAAGAAAAGATGATGATCTTGTTGAAGGCATCAAATTTTGCGGCTTACAATGCAATCCAAGCTGCTTTTATAGGTCTACGAATAATGGCCTTTCTTTTGGGTCAATATTTTTTTGGACAAGGTTGGAAATAATAACTGAAACATTATTGACTAGGCTGATAAACGACAACGCAAGCTAATATGTAGCTACATTTAAAACCACTGAAGCATTGTTGTAAATTGTCTTATATTAGTAGGACTTTCCGAACCTGATTTCTATGGTTACTTGGTGTATAAATTGAAGAAGATTGTTGGCTCTAATAATTTTTCAGCGCAGTTCATTAAAATAATTTCCCATTATAAAAAGATTGGCTATAACATTAATGTATTGCAACAGACTGCATGCCTGGTAGTCAACCCAATCACGGTTGGCAGCTTTGCTTTCCTCTTTAATTGCACGCCAGTGGGTCGGATTTCAGACTCTATGATGGTTCCGACTTAAAGACTTATCTATTGATGAGATGGTAGGGGCCTGATGCATTGGCTGTTTGTCGGACCCACCGGGGTTTACCTGTTGGATTTCTTTTGCTCCAGTATTCAGTTTAATTTACTGTTGAGTCCTTATCCTTGCTTTATCTCCTTGTTATATCTTGATTTATATGTTTTGTGAGATGATGCATTGATAAGTTAGGGGTCTTTCATGCAAACCAAATATCTATGTGTCTTGATCCACATCTGAATTAAGGGTGAGGTTGGCGCCGTTAAACCGGTTTAAGCCCTCCAGTAAAATATTTTACTGACCGTTCCAAGGCGGCACTTCTTTTGTGGATCTTTTATGTTTTTGTTCTGTCTTGTGTTTGCTATGTCTTTGTGCGCGTCTGTTTATATGTGCTTTGTGGTCACTTGCTGGGAATGGGCTGACTTCCTAGCTCTCGTTTGTGGTGTCTACTGTGAGTTTGTCAATTTCCCATTGGTATCCTGGGTCAGGTGTGGTACTTGATTGTATCTATTCCTGATTTTTGCACCCTTACTTACTTTTATGTTCAACTGATAGTCATTGATCCATTTCGCTCAAGGTACTAGAGGGGAATATAATTTGGCCTAAAACGTTAAGAATGTTAAAATTCCATCCTATCACAGCATTTATCAAAATGCATGCAAACTTCCAAAAATATTTTTGATAAGGGTTTTTTTGGTTTAAATTTATATATTTCCAACTAAATCTAAAATTAGCATTTTGGATTTAATGTTATTGCCGAAAAACAGTGTTCCATTTGAGGATTATACTACAGTACATGTCGCATGGTCTTGGTTTTCCCAAAACAATATCAGTTACAGATTTAATATATATTTTTCCATAATATATGGGATACATGTATCAGCATGAAATTAAATTGCATGATTTATTGTAAATTTGTCATTGAGTGACATCAGTGAATAATTTAGAAGATCGGTTTCATCATATACAGCTTATTCAAGGCCTTGCTGTTGACAAATATTTAGCATTACGCCTTTGTGCACTAATGGCTTCCTTATTTCTGGATTGATGCAATAAACGTGACATGGACTATTGTCTATTGTCTTTGCAAACAATGTAGACCCTGATAGGTCTAGACTGTCAGCGATTTAAAGTGCAAATAAATTATGCATCCATCCTTTTTAATTGAGTCATCAGGTAAAAAAATCAAGACTGTCTAAGACATAGTCCATGGCCAAGATGTTGATGTTGTTGCTTTTTGATAGAAGAGCAATATAAGAAAACCACTGTTTACTATTGAGGCATTTGACATGGTGTGATGATTGACAAGAGACGATTATTGAACGAGGTGGAAAATGACCAATGCCTCAATCAATGATTGTATTATATACTTGATTCAATATTAATAATGAAAGTTTACGTAACTGCATAATTATCAATCAACAACAGTATCTTTGTTTGCAGGCGTGTTTTTTGGAAAAATATCTTAATGAAGGCACTTATGAATTGATGCACAGAGCAGGATGTCGGAATGTCAAAGTAAGTGATAATTTACCATTAGTATTATATTCTTAATAATAAGTGTCATCTTGTAAGAAAGGCCTTTGTTGTTATTGTTTATATTATTATTATCCCCACGCTTTTTTAAAAAAGCGTAGGGGATATTGCAATCGCCTCCGTCCGTCCGTCCGTCCGTCCGTCCGTCTGTCCGTCCGTCCGTATCTCCTCCTAAACCATTGGACGAAATCCAACCAAATTTGGTGTGTGAGTTGCTCACATGAATAGGGTGTGCAACGGCACATTTTTTTTTGGCCCCGCCCCCTGGGGCCCTGGGGAGGGGCAAAAAGGTCAAATATCATTAAATATCATTAAATTTCAATTACAATGTCAATTTCAAAGATTTTTTCACCAAACTTTGTGTGTCTTCTCACACATGAAAAATATAAAACATATCAGACGGGATTTTCATTTGGTCGCCTGGGTCATGCCCCAGGGGTCGGACTTAGGGGTACCGTGGGGGGTTTGGGGGTCAAAAATTTTTTTATTTCGAAATTCAACCAAATTTGGTGTGTGAGTTACTTACATGAATGGCACATGCACCGACGCCATTTTTTGGGTCCCCACCCCCTGGGGCCTTGGGGAGGGGCCAAAAGGTCAAATATCATTAAATCTGAATTACAAAGTCAATTTCAAAGGTTTTAAAACCAAACTTTGTGTATCTTCTCACAAATGAAATATATATAACATATCAGACGGGATTTTCATTCGGCCGCCTGGGTCAAGCCCAGGGGTGGGACTTGGGGTACCGTGGGGGGTTGGAGGTAAAAAAAATTTTTTTTCCGAAATTCAACCAGATTTTGTGTGTGAGTTACTCACATGAATGGCACATGCACCGGCACAATTTTTTGGGTCCCCCCCCCCCCCCCCGGGGCCTTGGGAAGGGTCAATTACTGTAGATTTCTTTGAGAGCGTGGGGATTTGCGATGGCGCGCCATCGAATGTGTTCTAGTTTTCATTATCTCGTTTACAACACATCACATGTATATTGATATAACATATAAGACATAAGACATAAGACAAATAAGACAAATATTTGGTCATAAAATGTTGTTATCAACATATATTGACGTTTTACTGGTCAGAATCAAATATTGCGACATTTCGTTAAATATTAAAAATAGATGAATCTGTAAACTTTTCAGGGGTTGTCAAGATTAATGTATATTACAGGAATGTAAACTAATTGACTGTGCCAAAGACATTTATGGAACGACACCTTCAATCACTATACGACCAGTATACAAACGTGACTTGGTAGTCTGTACAGAGTGTTGTTATAATGACACATGTAACGTGAAGGGATGTGGAGGTTCACTCTACGGTATGTACAATTATAGTAAATATCTTAAATGTGAGGAGTTATCAACCATTTATTAACAACATAAAGTCATGAAACATCAGAGTAATGGATTTCAGTAAAATAATAAATCATTATTTAGATTAATTAAAATTTAGTTTAACACAAAAATATATATAGCACTTATAGAGATCTGCAGAGTACATTAAAAGAATGCCTTCAAAAAAATTGATTGAATTTGTATTCAAAATCTTCAGAGAATACTGACTAAAATATGCCCTGTTGCAGAGGAGATTTCTGACCAATATTTTAAACATTAGATTCAAATTATTTTTGATAGAATACTAAAATGCTCTACTTTTATGATATTAATAACATTGTGTAAAGGCCAGGGGCCAAGTATAAAAGACAAGGGATCTGGAAATGCCTAGTATATCACAGCCTTAATCACTGAAAATCCTCTTAATGTAAAGCACTTACGCCATGAAAAGTATTTAAGTTGGCACATTTTTATGGATGCCGGTATAAAATCCATGTAAAAAATGAAATAATTGTTTTATTCACAGGTTTGCTTTTCAGTTTTTTTTTTCTGACAACTACTAGATTCAAATTTGCCATAAGGTATATACACTCACACAAACTTCTAAGCGATCACCTAGCAATTCCAAAATTTTGACAAGATTTTTAATCATTTTTAACTAGTTTTAATTTCATGTTTTGACATATTGTATTGAGAGATGTCATACAAAAAATCATTCCATGATGTTTCACGTGAAATTAATGAAGAACCAAATGCACGTGTTAATAGGACAAATACATGGTGATTTTAAGGTGACCGCTTAGAACTTTGGGCAAGTGTAAATTGTATACAAATTCATTGACAGCAATGTGGAAGGCTAATTAGAATTCATACTATATTGTGCAGCAGCTAAGAAGAAATCATTATAACAATCCAACACATGGCGCGAGTCAGAACTATAGTTAACATCAAGGCATAATATTTGTTTTGCAAATGTGTTGAATAAATTTAATACAAGATAATTTTTCTACAACTGGAATATGATAAATTTAGTTTATCTTTTGTATATATATTTCCAAAAAAAAAAAACATGTAAAACTCACAGTTACACATCACAACGAGAGCCAAGAGGTCAGTACTTTCACAGCAGGTAACCGCAAGGCACATATAAACAGATGCGCACAAAGGCATAACAAACATAAGACAGAAAAACATAAATGATCCACAAAAGAAGTACCGCCTTGGAAAGGTCAGTAAAATATTTTACTGGAGGGATTAAACCGGTTTCACGATGCAAACCTCACCCTTAATTCAGATGTGGATAAAGACACATAGATATTTAGTTGGCATGAAAGACCCTAACTTATCAATGCTTCATCTCCTAGAACATATAAATCAAGATATAACAAGGGAATAAAGCAAAGATAAGGACTCAACAGTAAATAAAACTGAATTCCAGAGCGAAAGAAATTCAACAGGTAAACCCCTATGGGCCTGACAAAAAACCAAAGCATCAGGCCCATCTCATCAAGAGATAAGTCCTTAAGTTGGAACCGTCATAGAGTCTGAAGTCCGACCCACTGGCTTGCGATTGGGCCTCGCCGCTGGAAAAACTGTCTTCGGAGTTTCCGACAAAGTGAGATTCAAACCAGCCTGCTCAAATACAGGTACTAGCTAGAATATTGAAATTTCGCTCGTAGCAACTCTAGATATGATTCTTTCTAAATAACGAAAAATAAAGGCGCCAATCAGTCTGCGCGGATGCGCAGGCTGGACTGCGCCTGTGTTGTTTGCAAACCCCCGAAGACATGTTTTCTCACCTCGAGGCCCAATTCAAGAGGAAAGCAAAGTTGCCAACAGTGATTGGGTTGACCACCAAGCATGCATCTGTCGCAATACATTAATGTTATAGCCAATCTTTTTATAATGGGAATTTATTTTAATGATGTCTCCATTCGAGCTAAACACTTTTGAATTTTGACAACAACAGAATCTAGGGCGAAAATTTAGCGCTAGTAAAATGTAGTAAAACCGCCCCCCCCTCCCCGGTAGCTTAGGCTGCTATTCGTTCTAAAGCGGTGGTTCTGTTGTTGTCGATATATTGTTTTATGTACTTCACATCGTTTGTGGAAGTTTTAAGGATTTGTGTAGTTTTTAATGCATTACTTTGTGTTCCTTCTAGTTCTGCAATCATCGTGAAGAGAAAAAGAAAGCTGGTTGCTTTGCTATTATTGTCTTACAGATATATTGTTACTATAAATGTTCTGTGGTTCTTCCTCACGTTGCCAGGTGTTGGTTCACAGTATGTGATTGTGGCATTTCCTGATCATACTCACTTGCTTTTTGACTTCCTGCTCGGGTCCGAGCTTTGTGGTTCAAGAAAGAGCACCAGCATAGTAGTGCCCACCGTGTCGTATGCACTCAAGTGTGCTCCGGATTCGAGAAATTATGACACAGAAACAATAGATTAAAGTCCATTCTTAGGACAATATATCCGACAATTTGATCATATCCGCCACATAGGCGTGCAATTTTGCATCCACTCAGCGTTCATTGACCTTAGCATTTTTCAGAAAATGAAACATAATATCATTAACTGGCGACGTCAGTGCAAAATTCATGTTGGCGACCTTGGAAGCTAGACTGGCTATTCCGCCTATCTGTTTGGCATACTCACACGAAAGGATACACGCGGGCATTATATACAGCTACACAGCTTAAAAAACAGGCACCAGCAAAAAAATACAAATTAGAAAAAATGACCACTGTATGAACGATTAATAGGCATTATAATATATATTTTTTATGATCTAGTTTATGTAAATAATATTTTGATGGGCATGAACCTAATCAATACCCATGTTTCAATGTCTTTAAGACATATAGTAACCAGTTTGTTCAGCATAGTATGGACATACGTGTTACATTTACGTAATCACAATGACCATAAAACATAATACCAGGGTAATGGAACCATAAATATTCTAATGGGTATGGAACCATCCAAATGATAATGATAATGAGTTTTATGATGTTTATGCTCTTTCATATGTGATCATTAGTTACCATTTTGTTTAGCATAAATGTCCTCTGACAGTGGTCATGGGAATCACAGTGTATCGCTGCCTATTATTTTTGTTATGGTTAAATGTTTCCATTTTCATAAGCTGACTATTAGTCTATAGTTTACGATATTGCATTTAATTTCCCTTTTCGAGGAAAGTCTGGCTTTATATTTTGGCTAAAATGGTCATCTTTTGTATTAAACATATAGGAAAACAGAAAACTATTTTAACATTATCCCCTGAGTCCCAACTAACCCATTGGCAGGTAAATGCGTTCACATATTTTACGTAAGATATGTGATTAGTTAGTTGGGACTCGGTGGGAGAATGAAACACACAGCCGAAAGTGTTAAGTCTGGACGAGCTGACCATTAGTCTTTGGATTTTTGGTGTGTTCTCTTATTTTTTTTTTCCAATTAGTACAAGTGAGTTTCATTTTCATAACCCCTTAGTCATGAAATATTGCAACTTTTTAGCATTTTAACATATTTTTCTTTAGATTAAAATTGTCCTTTTACTAAATTATGTTGGTTGTTTGTTTTGTTTTGTTTGTTTGGTGCTTAACGACGCATCAACACTCGTGGGTTATTAGCGTCAGACGGTATTAAACTAAACTTGATGTGAACAGAAAAAGTAAAAAATTATAAGATTAAAATAAAAGGAATGATGATGATCGGTTTGTATAATGATAATTAGTTGCAATATGATTGTTGACAGGAGAGACCACGTACAATATCTGACAGTTTCAAAGAGCTTTTCAGATAATTGTACATGTTCTTTAACTGAACAGAATACAACATTAAAGAATCTATATTTTGGTCTGACACAAATTTAAAACAAAACATGGTTTTAGAAATAGCATTTAGATTTTGTTAAAAAGATTTATTTGTCTTAAAAATGTCAAAATACTATCAATATGTATATCTTGAAATAACTGTTTCATTTTATCAACATGGAAGCAATTATTTCTTATTTGTGCAAAATCGCCACACTCCAAAAGGAAGCGACGTACAGTGAATGGTGCATTGCAACCAACACATTGTGGTTGCTCTTCACCTAGTAGTAAGTATGAATGTGTGACTCTTGTATGACCTAAACGAAGTCGAGCCAAAACGACTTCTTCTTTTCTAATGATTTGAACAACTGATTGATGTTCACCAATAGTTGGTTTTATGTCAAGAAGTTTATTTCCAATGCTGTTATTCCATGAAGTTTGCCATTCTTCCAAGATATTTTTATTAATAGATGGCTTAAAATTAGAAAATGGAATCTTAAAAGAAGTTGGTTCTAATGAAAGCGATGTTTTTGCTTGCTTATCTGCCATCTCATGTTCTTGGATACCTATATGACTAGGAATCCAACAGAGAACAATTTCTTTTTAAGCTAAAAGCTCATGACATTTTTCTAAAAGTTTCTGAATTTGTGGATTCTTTGAACTGGTATGGTTCATTGCTTTCAATGCAGAAAGCGAGTCAGAAAATATAATACATTTATTGTTAGCATCACAAGTGCTAATGACATCTAAAGCTAGATCAATTGCTTTGGCTTCAGCAGTAAAAATTGATGAATCGTCAGGTATACGTTGCTTATAACTATAGTTGTCTGATATAACAGCACAGCCAACCTTTGAGTCTTCCTTTGACCCATCAGTATAAATTTGTTGGTAATTCTTATAACGACTTTGCATTTTTCTGAAATCATCTTTCAATATGTGTGGATTTGATTAAGAATTTTTCCCAGAATGTAAATCAAAAAGTATTTCAGGTGGTTTCATACACCAAGCTGGAATATTTGGTGTAAAATGTTTTTCAATATTTTGCGGTTTGATATTGGCAGATTCTAAGAGTGGTGAAATTCTGATGCCAAATGATTTAATAACTTTAAGTTTTTGTTCATATAAATCAACAAAATTTGGTGGGAATGTAACTTCATGAGCAGGATTTGATGGGTTAGCGGCAAGTCTTATAGCATATTGCAAAGAGAGTTTCTCTCTTCCTGAGTATAGTGATGGTTCATCTGCTTCCACATAGAGACTAGCAACAGGAGAAGCCCCTAAAGCTAATCTAAGTCCTTGGTTATGTATAGGATCAAGCATTTGAAGATATGATTTTCGTGCAGAGCCATATATAATACAGTCATAGTCTAATTTTGACCTAATTTGAACATATACTGTATCAATCCAATACACATAAGCTACATGGCCCATGACTATAGTTGCGCTTCAAAATGTTTGTTCAAAATTAGTTAAAAAATAACAACAACAAAAATAATTATTAAAATGCGCATGATTTTTAACTCAAAATACTTTCAATGTGATTAGTAATCGAGCATTGATGTTATAATACCCGTACACGTGAAGATAATTGATTACTAAATGTTTTGGTGAAATCAAATTTTGCACCCCCTACCCCATTTGTTAGCGTGTTCTGTTTTGTCATAGGAGTATGCCTGTCTAATTATATTTTTTTATTCTCTTTATACATTAAACGTCTTATTCAAAATGATACCAGTGATGTATTATGCATAGGTAAGCTTTGGGAAGCATCCGAAAAAATAGGCAGATACCCTATCAAAGTGTCAGAGGTCCTTGTCATTCTTACACATGTTTTGATCATTATATTGGCCAAGGATCAATGACTCAATTTATTTTGATTATGGTATTCTATATAAGTAAGGGCTATTTCATGGATTTTAGATTGGATGTTTTTCAGATAACAAACGTGATTGTGTATTTTAATTAGGTATTTATTGGTTCTAATACATACCATTTTTTGTAAACATGGATCATTGCTTTAATTTAATGGCTTCAAGATAATTAATGGTAATTTCTGGATATTTCAATGGATTTAAAAGGCTATATTCTGCAGTAATAACATTAATACTGAAATATAGAGAGTTTTCTTGCTTTAAAACTCACGTATGCTGTATTTGTCTAGCGAAAATATGCAAACCCTTGTTGCCAGTTTAACATTTATGAGCAGAATTAATTTCATGCTCAGTTGACTTAATCATGATAAAAAGTTTTATAATCTTGGAGCCTTGCCATTTGCTGGTCGCTTATATAATAAGAATTAATTTTGTTAAAGCTTGTTCAATAAGCCTCGACCTCGAGGTTATGAAAACAAAAATTTCGCTCTCCAAAACTGATCATAAATTTCAACTGCTCATAAAAATTCAAATAGTGAAAAGTAAAGATTGTTCCCCGCTTCAAGATACAGTTGTTTTATTTATCTTAGCAATAAATGTAATTATGCCAACAAATGCTGGTATGGTTTACATTAACGAGCAGAAAGACGTGCATGCTCATTTGAGATGAGCATGACAAATGTTTATAACCTTGAGGCCAGTACTCTTTAAAGATCTGGTACGCAGAAAATTTAAATTATAACGTGTTGCTTCAACTATTACACAAGCAAAATAGGATGTTTATAATGTTTTCTTTTTTATCATTTCAGATGTGAATGAAGAAGCATTACATTGTTTTAAAGATGACAAGGTAACTACCAACAAAACGGTCCAAACAGTGACACGATGCCAATCTAATGAGGCAAGTTATTTTTTACTCTTTGTTTTTACAGTTTAAGGTATTATTTATACTACTCATCATTTATCAGTTTGACTCTGTATGATTTTCTGTCATCAAGTCGAATCATTATTTTAATTGTTGGTGATACTTTAGTGTGAGCTCCAACACATATCTTTTTATATTGTTCATTAATTTGGTGTGGTAAGGAACTAGGACAGACTCCTATTGTTATGAGGTATAATACGTATACAGCACATCCAGACGCAGTGGTAGCTGTGATATAAGTGCATTTCTTCATTTTTGCACATTGGTATATTTATGTATGGATACTTGCGCATTAGGTAACTAACACCTAGCACCTCACTTCATTTTGACAACAAGGTACCTTTTCTAATATAAGGATAAGGGATGTTTGTTGACTGTGCAACTCAATTACACATATACTCTATGGATGTTTGCAATATGTGTTGGCTGTATAGCATTATATATTAATTGTCATAGGAAATACAATTTTATAGAAAGTTGAAGGCGTACTACCCAATATTTAATCGTTGAATATTAAACGTTCAACCATATATATGAGGTGTGATCAAAAAAAGTCTTGGCCCGATATGCTTGAATTAAAATCCATTGTCAGTCGGTTATTTGATCTAATTAAAGGACACAGGGAATATGAAAAGCATGCCATCATGCATGGTTGCTTATGTAAACCACTTTTAAGAGAGGAGGGTCCAACCTTTTGACCCCCAGGGTCGGTAGTGGGGGGAGGGGTATGCAGGAAAAATATTCGCAACCATGTTGCTGCATTATTGGTTCTCTTTAATTTGATATGCAACATGACCATGTTCTGAAAAGGTAGAATTTTGACCCAACTCCCAGGGTAAGTGGGGGGTCTGTCTGCAAAATATTTGCTACCATGATACTGCTATTTCTAATATAAGGATAAGAGAAGGATACGATGAGATATCATGAAAAAGAATTATATAAATATTTCAGAAAATATTTGTCTTAATTTTTTTATTGTATATCAATTTAATTTCTTTTAAAAAAATAATTGTTTTCAATGAAAGCTGCTTCAATTTTCGACTCATGTTAACGTGATTTTAATGGCCATTAAATTTGTTTATTAGAATTATTGCATGATTTGATTAAGATTACAAAATCTATGTCAAGTTACTTGTATAAATTAGGTATGGTACTTTGATGATTACATTGTTAATATCTCACCATAATTGCCAAATTCTTTACCATTGCTTCTTACAGAATTTAGCTGTTGGTATGGTCTTTTTGAAAGCTTAATTCAATACGATGTCTGGTCTTGTTACATAAAAACATAGTTTGTAATTTTATGAAATGTGTTTAAGGGGATGATTTTGTTAAAGTTAATGTCAAATATGTTAAGTCGTAGACACAATTCCTAGGCTTAACAAATTAGCCACACCAACATTATTCAGCCTCTTTAAGAACGTTTAGAAAAGAGTGTATTTTTCTGATTCTTTTTAGAAATGTTGATTTTTTTACATGGAAATAAATAATTATATGTAAATGTTATTGGTCAAAACCTTTTAAAGGACACAGACACTTTCATAAATTAAATAGCCATCAAATTAGCATGACAAATTTGAATAATGGTATGTTCATGACTTTTAATATTCTCATTTACTCACTGGACTGTTTTCAAGATTGTATTTCTTGTGCTTCTTGTTTCTCATTTAGGGCAGGATAGACAAGAATCTTGCTTGACTTTTATTTTAGTCCCCTGTTATCTTATAAGAGATAAACAGGCCAAAACAATACCGGGCCACGTAGCGGAGTAGGTAACGTTTTTAGCAACAGATCCAGGGGTCGCGAGTTTGATCCTGGCCAGGTCCCATTCTTTCGTTGGGATTGATCATGAAATAATTGCTACGGCCATTCTCCTCCCTTCCATTGATCATTCAAGAAGGGTTGTTGCCAGTTACAAGCGAAAGTATGTGCACAAAGTACTGGTTAACTGCTTGTTCAAGCTTGCTCAGGAAAAAGTGTGGTTAGGTGAACTGACCGTCCCGCCATGACCATAGCTATTGTCTTGGGACGTAAAGCAACAAAACAATCAGGCCAAATAACAAGTTAATGTTACCTTTTCATTTCTGAATCCTATTATATATTGATGAAAATATTAAATACAATTTGTATGCAACTCAAAGATGTTTTGCTACAGTTAGGGCACAAACTTGATTTATGTCTGTTATACAGATTATTTCCGTATTAAAAGCCTATTAATATGCTTTTTATTAAAAATATAATGCCCATTATTTTTCTCTCCAGTATATTGATGAGAAATTAATACCAATTAATTTGTAGTTACATTTTCTGTTCTAATGGTTGTAAAAAAACCCCTTATAAGCTGATTTTTATAATGGTCAAAATTTTAACGGCCAAGGAGAATAGATCATATTAATATGCATTAAAATAAACCAGCAAAAAAATTAATGGGAGGTGTTAATGGCTATTACATTTCGCACACAAAAAATAATGCTTAATTGATGCTCATAATTTGTTTTTATTAATGGTTATATTTAATGCTTTTTTGACAGATATTCAGCTTAGAAAGAGTATTTTCCCATTCAAACTAGCCATGAATAGGACCATTTTGATGGGGTCAATTAATTGGATCTTAATGGCAGTTTATGCAGTAGTGGTACATTTGTTCTTTGTCTCCTCATCACT
The DNA here is from genome assembly GCA_964019695.1 of Loripinus fragilis. Lineage (NCBI taxonomy): Eukaryota > Metazoa > Mollusca > Bivalvia > Lucinida > Lucinidae > Loripinus > Loripinus fragilis. The sequence continues at coordinate 14,012,581 of OZ026515.1, read as the reverse complement.
TAGCTATGGGTTGGTCTGCAGTCAGCACTCACTCACTTTTGTGATCAAGGAGCCATCACTATTCATTTTCAAGGTAGAGCTGTCAGGGTACAATTATCATACCCTACTGAGTAAACTATTAAAGAAAGTGTCTATTAAAATTTACTTCAGGAATAATCTTTAGACAACCTATGCTATGATGTTCCAATAAGAATTATGGCTTCCTATCAAGGCAATACAGGTTCCAAGAACTGAACATGTACCAGTGCGTTCTGGATTGGAATCCGAGATGACCTAACTGCAGAGTGTTTCATGCAAACCTTAAAATTGTACCAAAACGAACTATTAAATGGACGTAGCGCGCTTCAATCACACATAAATAAGTATATCATGTTGTCTAAGTGTTTATTTTCTTCTTGACGTGTTAAGCTAAATAGAACGTATAACTTACTTACATATAATTGGAATACCTCTTGTTCTGCACGACCCTTAATACATTTTGGTAAACGTAGAAAACTTGAGTCATGCATCACCAGGAAGTGCTAAAGAATATTTATCGGACAATGCAATTAAAAAACATTTCACATACGCTCAAACGTGCTTTTCATTTCGCTAGTATTCTTCACGTCAGTTGACGTACGCTCTATCTGATTAACTCTTATGCAAAACTTATAACAGCCACAACCAGATAAAGACTTCAGCTGGATGAACGTCAGCTATAGGCGTATGTTTTCTTTGAAGGTTACATATTCTGTTATCGTGCTTGTATCTGTAAATGGCTAGTTGACACGATTCGTAACGTTACAAATTCTGGGCATGCAACTGGTGCATGAAACTTGTTCTAGACAAAACTACATGTTAAGCCATCTTATCCTGACACGGAATGCAAATTAATTTATAAATAATGGATGTGAAAGGTTACCTTCCTTCAGCTCAGCATGAACCCTATCAGACTTTTTCCTATGTAGCAGCCCTTCAGGAAACTTCCAAGATAGCGCCATGCTTTAATACTCAGAATCTCACAATTCATGCAATGTCTTTATAATTGTGACGCTCCATGACATTTTGTGCCCAATTGCGGTAAAACGTGACGTCGGGAAAACGCGCTGCAAAAGTGACGTAATTTATGCAACTGCACTTTGTTGCGCAATTTGTACGTCGCTAAGCGTCATTTGTTAACATTGTTTAAAGCTCAAGAGGCGCATTTCTTCGCAAGAAATATTTAATAATGGATTAGAAGATTTATACATGTACATACGACTTTTTAAATCATGGAGTTGGAGGAATTACAGATGAGACATGTATTAAAAAACACCGTTTCTCCGACACTTTCTGTATCGGCCGTAGTGCATTTTTGTTCTTATTCTACTGTGCATATTAAAGACCAGAAAAACAAATGAGTAAGACCAGGAAATGCCACAATCATACACTGCAGACCAAGACCAGGTCTGATATTATAATGCATTTTATAAAACAACAGAGTCAATTAATTTTCGAACGCAAATAGTATGCGCAAAAATGTGTGTTCGTTTCAGTATCTTTTGTCCCCAATGTTGTCGTACAGCACGTGAGCGGTTTTGTTGCCTGTTGAGGCGACACACTACAAGTGGAAAGTTCTATTCTACTTATGGGTGATGTGACATACGATCCAGTGTATGCAATAAGCGTAATATATTGAGGTACAGTCACAGGACATAAGTATTCGCCGTATTACAACGTCGCCGTTTAAATCAATATATTTCCAGATTTTTTGGCAAAATTATTGTCGCAAAACAATAGAAGCTACAACCGTGAAAAAAGTACCAATTGAACGGAAATTGATTTACGCAATATACATTTTTATTGTAGCTTCTTGGTGTCTGTTGTTTTCGTATTGTAGCCATTTAAATACGACGACAAATTTAAATGGTATTTTTTGGCGACGTTAACTTTAGCGTCAATGGGAATCGTGAAATTTTAAAATGTATGTTCACTTTAAACGGGACCTACTTGAGAACCAAAATTGTAATTTATTTTAATATTTTATTGTATATTGCTATTTTATATTTGACTTCCATCCCCGTAAATATGTTTTAAAAATGCACCCATTAACATTGCCATGGTAATTTTCACAAACATTCTGGAAATGCACTGTTTAAACTGCCACGGCAAGAAGTGGCGAATATGTATGAGGACAAATATCAATATCAATATTTGGGTTACTAGATCTTACTAGTCTGATGCGCTGACTGCTCTATGTGTCCTAATAGGGCTACAAGTCTGATACGCTGACTGTTCCGTGTATGCTACATGTAACAAGTGTATTGTATAAGCGAGGTAAACGCTAGACTGCGCACATCACCGATTTCACTTTACTGCACATCTAGTCACGAGCTTTTGCCATGAGCGCATTTTTGCACAAAATTTAGAAATTCTTTCCTCCGTATATTCAGGCTCGACTTTCGGGCTATCCGTTTTGTTACATGCGTGTGTTAGAGCCACTTGAAAACTGTACCAGCTTATCACTTACGCAAAGACTCAGACGAGCCTGTTGTAAAGCGCAACCAGAACCTGTTCTGCTATAATCTACAAAGTATGGAAGTACATGTAGATCAAGGCTCAAGCCAAGCACTACACTTCTAGCCCAACAAGGTAGCTATACACTGAAGCAAACTTATAAACGAACACGTTAAATTTTTTATGCTAGCTCAGAAAGTAAATATCTGTGATACAACATTTTAATTCTATAAATAAACCAAGGATTTGTCGAAACTCTACAAGTCATTTCATTTCAAAATATCTCGTTCGTCTTGAACAGACGAAATCCGAGTAAAGGTACCCTCATTTTAAAAAAATTACACTTTTCATAACAATATTAAATATTCCATAGAAACATTACCCATTTGCATATGTGATTGTTTGAACATGCCACTGATTGCAATGATTTAAGATGAAATTAAATTAAAAGTTTTGACGCAGTCGAAATCGTCATTTCTTTTCCGTAATAACATGAAGACAGGCGCTGTCAGCAGCTTAATCTAAGAAATTCGGCTTAAGCATGCACTTTGGGTACAAACTTTGTACTGCTCTGTACACTTTATTATCTGCTATACAGCATTGACATTTTCAGCAATTATTCATTTTCAGTAGAAATCACTGTTCTTCTTTAGAAAAATAAAAAAAAAATCTTTGACAAATGCCTTCAAATTAATTGTTAAAATTTCATAATGAAACCGGAAGTGTGGAATAGTCGTGAAAGGTTTTACTGTTGTAGAATAGTCTGCTCGAGTTCTGTTGGCTTTTGCCTGCCAAGTTCGGATAGAAAAAAGCATACAACGATTTTAACGTGTGTTACTGACGATTTGTAACATTTTAGGAAAATGTGTTTTTTTCCATTTTTTAAAAAACAAATGTGTAAAAAAATCTGCCGTATATCAAATTTCAAATGTTTGGTGTTTTTTAAGTCACCTGGGCCAGTTCATAAACACATGCACTTCAATTTTATAAAAATGGACCCAGAAATATTTTTTTCACAAAAAACGTTGATTTTTACATTTTTGTATCCCAAAAATGTAAAATGAATAAAAACTATTCCGCACCACTTCTAAACTTTGGTCCATTGAAATGCTCATGATAAGGTCAAAAATTCATTCAATATAATTGGTGCGTTTGTCATAAAAAACGAGTTTGTAAAGTGTTCGTTTATAAGTTTGTTTAAGTGCTGAAATTTTATAAGTTGTGTAAAATCATGTTCTGTAGCGTTTAAGCAAGGTACATCCCATTTTTATCCGCGCCTTATCCCATCTACTTCAATAATTCCGAAGTTTAGAGTTTGATCCATTTCGATCTGATCTGTGTTTAAGTATTTGTAACTTCGGTGTGTACATGGGCGCGAGCTGATTGTAGTTAATTATGGTTATAGCTGATAATTATGCAACCAAAATTATTCGGATAGGTACATGTACACATGTATTCCCGGCAAGTAGATCTAAATGTACCTCAACATATAAGATGCAGATTCATAGTCTACACTGTTCACAGCTTCCGCGACTGTAATTTGAACATTTTAGTATGCTATCCTATCAACTATAAGTGAACAGCATTTGAATAGTGTCGAAGTTCGACGTCCAGTCGAATAGGCTTAAACATTGTTGAAACCGCGTTTCTGTATATTTCATGAAAAAACGTAAGTTGTGTAACTCACCACGTACCGACCAAAATGTTTTGGGTCGTTTAATTAATCTGCTAAGGGTAAAGCTGTTGTCATTCACACTAGAAAGAGCCGCTTCTAATGAGTACCCACTGCAAACATTTTTATTTGAGAAATAAGAAAATAGCGCTTTCGGTATCCATTGGTCTCGCTTGACTTGGTTCGAAACAGTTTGTATTGCACAGATATATTAGCAAGTGACAACCGAGGAAATAGGAAGATATGAAAGTGGTGGGGGCTGGCACATCCACACGAATCTCTTGGTCCGATGCATCTAGCGATAGGAGGACGGACATAATTCCATCACGTTTTGATATCGAACTCCACAAAACATTTGGCTTGATATATTTTGTGGGATCTCGTCCACTCTTTTCTCTGCTTTTGTTTTAAGCTGCGCAGCATGTTACATGTATTTCTTTTTCCTTGAAAATACATTGTACATGTATATATATAGAATCTGATTACACCGATTATACGAGATGTCTCGCCATTTCTATTTTGTCTGCTTTCAAAATTCAAAACTCTGTTTCAGTGGAATCGGCGCGAAGTTTGGTCAGCATTTGCGCAAATGAAGACCGGGACAGAGTAAACTCAGTAGTTTGCTTTGGTTTTCTGAGGGAACATTGAAGTGAAGCAATGCATCTGTATTGGTATGAGAGATCTAACACCATTTTTGAACAGAAGAGACACGACTAAACTACTAATTAATCGGTGCCCGACTTTTACGAATTGAATATCGCGTGATGGGTCCCGGGATCAGCTCTTGACTTGGTGACTACCGCATGCGACACGCCATTGAGAGTGTTAACTGACCTTAGTATTTTATAACTTCTACTACTGGCAGCACTGCTGCTGATGCTGAGTTCCCTCCTCTTTCTACAAATGAATTAGCGAAGGTTATATTGAAAAAGAAAAGAGAAAAACGAGTAAATAGATTAAACCACGATGCGCAGGATCACATGGGCGGATCCAGAGGGGGTGGCAGGCGGTCCGGACCCCCTGGAAAATCACAAGTTATATGGGTTTCTATAGGTAAAAAGCAATTTGACCCCCCCTGGAAAAAATTGGACTCCACCTGGAAAATGTTCCACTCCACTCGAACCTTGGCAAATGATAGTTTTTCTGAAAGTTACCACCGGACTTCTGTAAAATAAGTTGAGGATTAAATAAAAAAAAACGTTGTCAGAGCTTTTTTTATTTGCCAGATGGACCTGGACCCCACCCCACCTGACGAAGATTCCTGGATCCGCGCATGAAAAATATCTGATCGCCTTTTTTTAAACGAGCTAATTATCAACTTTCCGATTTGCATAAATACCCATTTTCATCATGAAAAAGACCGCATTCGAACATTTCGTACTGTGAATTTAATTTCAAAATTTTCAAACCCAGGAAAAATGCTTAATCTAATACATTTATATTTTTTAAGAAATAATGTTGACGATTTATCCGCTCACGTTATGATCTCAAAATGTTCTAATCGAGAATTTCTGAAGAGAAATGAACTTTTCCAAAAGAATAATCAATTCGTTTCAATCATCCTGAAATAAACTCGCCAAGTTCATCTATCAGAAAATTAACGTTGACGTCGCAAACACTTTATATACAATTCCATGACGTAGGGACCTATGAACTATTGCCTATTTCTGAGAAACCGCTTAAGATATCGAACTGAAATTTCACATGTATACTCCAGGGATATATAGGTATCAGAAAATATCAATATCTCAATTTCGACCAGGTACCTCATTTGGACCCAAAATCTCATGGCTGGTCACATAGATAAGGGCGTGATAGGGAGGTCATACAACCTTCATCTGCCTTCTGACAGTGTCCTTTCGTGCGTTTAATTACCGCCCTTAAGGTGGCTTCTCGAAGGTGTGTGCCAGATATTTGATTTACTTGACTACGAGGGGCATTTGGAAAGTTCTTAGCATGGTCTTTAAATCTCAGTAACCGATTTACAAACCCTATCATGTTTGGTATCATTTTTAAAGAGCTATCTTTCCACTTTGTTATGGCACAAATATTTATTTCACGAGGATATTATAATGTAGACACAACAAATATTAATGTGAATACATGTGCTGTTTGAATACTTGAAAACGCTATATTTCAGTGGAAAATATAACATTTTACCTTTTGAAAGGTGTGCAGAACACTAACAATAGTCCATGAAATTAGATAATTTTGTATCATTTGGTAGGCCACAATCTGGTACTGTTTATATTAGGGATAGGTATATAATAATACACATCTACCGCCTTGTGGTGGAAGCCGGCTATTACAGCGACGTAGTAGAGTGTTTGCCTTTAGGTCTGGCGGCCCAGATTCGATTCCCACCTCGGGCAGTTGGGATTTTTCTGCACCCTGTGACATTTGGTTGGCAATACCAAATCCGTCTCAAAAGCAAATAAATGCGCTATTTTTTCGACTAAAAATCGCATGTCACAATGCACATATTTTGAAAATATATCACTGACCGTAGTTTATAAATGCTGCACGTTGGTATTTTTGTCAAGCACACTTTATGATTTTGTAATGAAACCAAAAGAAAATTTGTAAACGAGAACAAAGGGAAGATTACTTATGGTGCTTTTCTAGTAAGGTTTGTATCATACTCAAATGAATGGGGCAGAGTAAGTTTAGCTATGAGTTGACGTTTGCTTTTGTACTGAGATGTTTCGATGACGAGTTGTTTGTGTTACACGTTTTACAAAATAAAGAGAAACAAACTGGCCAGCTGCGTCTAAGACAGTACAGCTAGGTTTAAGTTCATGCTAGCCTGTGGGCACGTTATCTCGCATAATTTATATTGAAGCTAATGTGGGTGGTTTATTCCTGTATTCATACTCGCATTATATGTTGTCAATGGAATATTTGATATCCTTCAATATTGGCAGTCTATAGAACGACATGTCAACGAGTCGGCAGTATTATCGGCACACGAGCCCACTGATATATGGTACCATAATGTGGTTGTGTAAGCATACAGATGAGCCTGAACATGATAAGGTTACACAGAATGTACTTGTTGTGCACATGGTGTGTACCATATTTGCATTAAAATGATAGTAACTTTCGTGCACTTGTAGTTCACACAATGTGCTCAAGGGTGAAACCTTAAAGCTGCATAGTCTGTAACTTTTGATCTTCTTATTTTAAAAATAATGTTTTCATTTTTCAAGAGCACAGTAGAAATACTCAAATTCAGGTAAACATTTTACCATTTCCGTAAATCTTAACAAGTTATCACTATCAAAACAACTGCATTTATGTTAAAATTCAACGGTCTAGAATTATTTGAGGGACGCAAATAATTACCAACAAGAGAAAAAAAACACCTATTTGATAAGATAATTCACTTTTCCATGCAGTTTTCAGCTGTACTGAACATTTTTATTGTGAAAACATAGCCTAATTCTAATTTTACAAATGATTTCAAAAGAAAATAAATTTTTTCGAAAATGTTCATAGTTACAGAGTATGCAGCTTTAAATTCAGTCTCCACTGTACATACATATACATCAAGTTGGTTTTCTTCGGTTTAAAAACTTGAAAAAAAAGCTTGTCTATTCATTTGTTTGCTTTTCTCATAGAGGCTATATTTCAACATTATAATCATTTAGCATCACAAAAATATATGCGTTTTATCTTTCTCGTAATCATTTTACAAAATCTTCATCAACATTTATACCAGTCTTTGACTATATTTTGACAGGTGTGTTCTTACACTACGAAGGTTTTCACAGGAACATATGGGTATCGGTTGGGCTGCACATTATCTGCGGTAAATTGACTTTTTGTTTATAGTGTGATATTAGGTCTCTTCGTATGTGTGTGTGAGGGGGCGGGGAGGGGGTACTGGTATTTGAAATGGTCTCAGCTTATATTTAGGCGGTGCTCAGCCCAAGTAGACCTTCACAAAAACTACCCAGCAAGAACAGCTATATATTTAGAACTCTTGGACTTTATTGGAAAGACACAGAACAATCATTTATCAGTATCACGACATATACTAGGCCAAAACAGAAACGCCGCACATACAAAATAAAAACATTGCGTGTTAATGAGAGTTACACAATTTCATCTGCTATCTATGTTTTTGCTATTGACCCCTGTTTAACTCAAAAAGTTAAGTTCGGACCAACGTAGGGACGTCAAAGTCTTATACAAGATGTGTTTCATGTTTATTTGAACAAATTTGAAATTGCTGTATCTCATTAAATTCTTACTATATTGAGTAATAAAAATAATATTGGTTAATCTGATCTCCAGGAATGTGCAGTCACCAAGAAAATAGATTTTATCTTTATCGCTGGATAATAACACTCTCTGAAGATGAATCGTCAACATTTAAGCGTTTAATAAATGCTGTCTGAAACGAAATGTTAAAAATCGTTCTCGAACGATTTCTTTTAAATGGGTGAAGTTTTTCTCTTGGAACCTATTATAAATTATACATAAATGATTTAAGTATGTTCTGCTAGAAAATAAAGCATTTCCATTGGATATTTACTTTTTTGAAGCAACTTAAACATCAAATTTGGGGTTTACAGTTACCAAAGCACAACTAAATTACAAGCAAAAACATGAATGTAATATTTGGTGATCAATTTTATCGGCGATATATTCATGAACTATTTAAGAACTTGTGTCGGCTGTGAGTTTTGAGAATCTGCTTTACATAATTGTTCCAGGGCACATTTTATACATGGAATGTCCATTTGGGCACTGGTATGGCAGAACTTATAAGGCCCAGTTGTCAATCTAAAGAAGACGCACAGAAGCTGTTTTTCATTTGAATAATAGACTGAATGCTCCTCAATACTTATAAGAAATGTGAACACTTATATACGCATTTTCATAAAAAAATACACCCGTTTAAGCTCTTAAAATCAGTAATAGGGGATGGGGGTATATTTTGGGACGCCGTGTAATGGTTATGCTTTATATTGCCTATTTGGTCTTTTTTGACCACCTCTATGCCCCATGGTGCACACAGTTTCAACGGTTGTGGTAAAATGATGTCAGAATGCCAAAAAAGCCTCCTGTTAAAGCTGGCACTGCAACCTGTTTTCGACAAACAAATTGGTCGCCAGTCAGGTACCAATTAGTCGCAGACTAATGGCTGAGAATTTCACAGCCAAAGTATTCATGAAATTGATCAGTGACAGATCGGCGATCAATCGGCGACTGTTTGGCGACTTGTCAGCGACTGATCGCCGACTTCAAGAAAACCATTGCATATAGTCGGCGATCAAAATCAGTCACGGGTAGTCTTATGTGCATGCTCAAGAGAATGACTTGTATGTGGACCTTGCTTCGACCTTGTTGCGACCTTTGTAAAACTGATTGGTCGCCAGTCAGTCACCGATTAGTCTCAGACAAGTTGCTGAAGATTTCACATCTAAAGTGTCTATGAAATTGGTTGGTGACAGATCGGCGATCGATCGGTGACTGTTTGGGGACTTGTCACTGACTTCTAGAAAACCACTGCAACTAGTCAGTGATCTAAATCAGTTGTGGCTTGTTTTTTGTGCATGCTCAAAAGAATGGCCGCAACTGATTTTGTAGGGCAACTGATCGCCGACCATGCTTAGACCTCTGCAACCCTGTGACCCCTGCCACGACCTCTGCAACCTCTCTCCGATTTGTCAAGTTTTTAGTCGCGACAATGTTGCAGGGAGGTCACAAGCTCTGTGGGACCGAGGCTTAGTATATAATTCCAAAGTGTTAAAGTGTTTTCAAACATTTGGGATGTTTGAATTGAGATTTTAGTTGTTGGTAAATGTGTAAATCTAAATGGAATGAGTGTACACGTAAAACGCTGGAAAACAGGAAATCTGTCAGTACACTGATTTGAGTTGAGCTAAATAAACCAGGAGGGAAAATGTGCTGCAGAAAAACGGATAAAAGAGACAGCAGATGAAATTTTGTAACTCTCAATTAACATGCAGTGTTTTATTTTTAAGTGCAGGATTTCTTTTTTGGCCTAGTATATTGTACAACCATAGACCCCAAAACATATGGAGATTTAAACATGGGCCATGGCACTAAAATATAGCAGGAATCCGTAAAAATAAACATAAAACACCAAAAAATTCAATATGGGCCTTAGGCAAAACTTATTTTTTTTGGATACACTTGAACATTTGTATACGGGAGCTAAATATGCTGGGATCAAAATTGTAAATGTAAACTAGTACTGGCTACTTTAGAGCTTCGTGTGTGTGTGTGTGTGTGTGTGTGTGTGTGTGTGTGTGTGTGTGTGATTATCTCAGCTTTCTTTTCTATAAATTTTTTAAGCTTTAATTTTTAGTGTTTTCGTTTTTATATGCTAATTATGTTGTACCTTTTCTTTGTAATTAAATCCATAGGAAGACTTCTGACACCATGTTGTGTAATGTGCTTATAAGGAAATAAAACAAACGAACAACGGTTGTTTCCTACTACAACAATTTTAGTATATATTTATGAATAAGCTACATGGAATTCGGAAAGCGAATTATCACACGTTACCTTGTTAAAGTTCTCTGCAGAGAGTTTGATATAATGATGTAGACTTACTTCAACAACCAATAATATAACAGGCAAACAGGTGAGATTTTTATGTCAAGAGCACAAAATAGAATCATTTTATTGATGTCATGAGATAAATGTAACATTGAAATCCCAAGGATTTGACTAACAAAAGTGAGGGAGTAGAAATAAATGGATTTTTCATGATCTTGAAGATTTCTTCGCTATTTCTATGAATCACTTTTGTCCAAATTTTCATTTTTTTTTCATTGGCTGTTATTTTTTCAAAAATTTTGGATGGAATGAAAGAGAAGGCCCCCTAAGCATCAGAAAGGGTAGCAACTTTTCATAAATTTGAGCACCTCTGGTTTCAACCAGTTCACCAATCTGAGTTCCATCGCACAATTATAATGCGCATGTATTTAAGAAAAATCAAAGTTTGTTGGCGGAATTAGAGTTTTCTTTAAATATATTTAATGCCAGTACTGCTCCAGATTTTAAAAGAAAACAGTATTTACACAGAAATCTATTTTAAAATGCAATAAGCCATCTTGCCCATGAACGTAGGGCATGAACCACGTTGTAGTCTATGTCGATTGGGACAAAATTTTGGCCCCAGGTAAATTTTGTGACGATCTTTGGCGACCAATATCAAATTAAACTGTGAGGCATTAGCAACAATTGAAGGGGTCACTAAAGGTGCTTTAATCCATTTTTCATTATTTCGAGAAAAACGCGAAAAACTTAATTTTTGTCAATTCTCAAAAAATGTAGATTTTTCTTGCAAAAATGAACGAGATATGTTTGAAATTAGTGAATTCAGGAGATTTTGCAAAGTTTGACTGCTTGAAGTGAGAAAAACTTGATTTTAGCGATTTCGTTTCTGCAACAAGGGGCCTAAGTCCAAATTTCATAAAACTTAAAAAGTGCTTACAGAAAGTTTTTGACAGTCCATCAATACTAAAAAAATGCATGATATTTTGTAGAAAGCTTATTTCTTACGAGTACAACAGCGAAAACTTAGATAAAAGAGTTGACTTACGTAAATTCCATAAATATGAACAGATTTCAATACACAAAGGTCCTAAGTCCATAGTCTAGGTTTTATGTTGTATAAAATTAGTTTAGCGATCCCATTTGATGGAAAATAATGTCTAGCAAGCGAAATGTTGCTATTTGAGGCTCAATGTGTGATAATAATGATTATAAGGCAATAAAACTCTGAAATAAATCTGAAGAAAAAAATATGGAGTTAGGCCCTTTTATGCATAAACATCCAATTTTGGACTTAGAACCTTTGTGAAAATGATATAATCCTATTTTTTTCAACTTTTTATAGTAATTTGATGGTCAAAGGGAGTTAATACGGTGCGGAAATGTTTTTTATACATGGAAAAGAGGCTAACTCAATTTTGCCCAAAAGTGGACTAAAGCATCTTGTTGCTGTGACCCCTTCAATTTTATCCAGTTCACACATCTGAGATCTACTTCTGTGGTAAATAGTGACGCCATCAAAACGGCAGCCATCACGCTATTGATACGCATATGCATATATATGGTAGAGCAAAAACTAGCAAAAATTGACCGATAACCCCTCCCCATCAGTAAAATGAAAAATGACTGTATGAATGATGTGACAAGATGTTGAAGTTTCTTGGATTGCCGGAATTACTTTTGCAAAGAGGGGCAGTGGTGTTAAAATTCGGCAAAAACTTCGTTTTTAGTAGTGAAATCGCGAGTTTCTGAAATACATTTGCAGCAACAGATACATGACACCAGCAAAGAATGACTGTAAATGATTAATGAGTCTTATATAAGTCCACTCTGATTTTATTATGGTGTCAATGTCTTGATATTTGGGTGAAAATCGGTGTTTTTTTTATAAATTTAAGCACGAATTTTTGTAATCTGGACGATAAAGTTTTAAAATTTAGAGTTGTTATTTAACTTGTTTCAAATTTGATGCTTAATTATTCAACTTACATATATCTTAGTTGTGTATACTTAAAAAACTCACCAAAGTATTTTCGTTTTTACCTCAAAATGCGGCATTTGATATTCAGGTATATTTTGTGAAATGCATGTAATGCTATTACTTGTATATCTGGACATTGTCATATTAAGAAAATGACGTACATATAGTAAACATTTCAAATGGAAACAACATATATCATGTACTATGATATCATATCAAGTAATGACATAATAAAAAGAGGACCAAGTGACCCAGGATCGCTCACCTGAGTTTCGTTTTAGACGTCTTATCTATAGGTATCTATTGGAAACTGGCCACGCTCCAGATGACCTACCTTGTGGTCCATGTTCGGTCCCAGAGTCATAATTGGAACATATTTAAATGTTGTCTACCAGCTTATGCTACTTACCAAATATCAGGGCTCTAGGCCTTATGGTTTCAGACAAGAAGATTTTTTTTATGTTGTCACTATATGTAAGTCAATGAAAAAAAGAATGTATGACCAGGAAATGCCACACTCACAAACTGCATACAAACCCACAGCACCAAGAGGAAGAGTCTCATAAACTCTGTGACCTCCAGGACGATGCCATTTTGACCACAGAACCATAATTTGAACAAACTTGGTAGAGTACTTGGTGATGCTACATACCAAATATCAAGCTTTTTAGTATCTGAAAAGAATGTGTTTTGATATGTACTCTATATAAGTTATATATAAAACCTTGATCCCTGAGGCGGATTCATTTTCGGCCACAGGACCATAATTTTCAACAAAAGTAGTAAGTCTACTAGATGATGCTACATGCCATATATAGACTCTATGTTCTATGGTTTCAGACTAGACTATTTTAAGTGTTCCATATATAAGCCTATGTAAAAAATGTGACCCCAGGGTGGGGCCAGTTTTGGCATAAGGGCCATTATGTGAACAAACTTGGTAGAGGTATACTAGGTGATGCTACATTACAAATATCAATGTTATATGCAAGAAGATTTTCCAAATAGATTCCTATACAGAACGTGTGAGCTCGCAGGCGGGTCCACTTAATAGTCCCTGTGCCCCAAATCGAATAAAATTGGTAGATGCGTTCTAAGTGATGTTGCATACCAAATATCAAGGTACTAGACATTGTCGTTTCAGACAAGAATAATTGGTTTGTTTTCCCAATATAAAAGTAAAGCAGATGGCAAAACCATGAAATCATTACAATCAAGTTCCACAACTTACCCGAGACACCATATGGAAAAGTGACAAAATACAAGAAAACACCCAGCACAAGAAAGCCAAGAGATTAGCCCTTTCCCAGCAGGTGATCATCACATGCCTATTTAAAATATGCCACATCCAGGAATGTGCCATTTTGTCCACAGGACTATAATTTGAACAAACATGGTGGAGGTCTACTAGGTTATACTACATATCAAATATTAAGACCCTAGGCATTGTGGTTTCGAACAAGAAGATTTTTATTTTGAAAATCTATTTAAGCCATGTGACCTAGATATGCAATGGACTAAACTATTTGAACAATTATTCAAGAGGGTCATATAAGTATCATTCCTGCAAAGTTTGGTTAAAATCTAGCCAGTAATTTAGGAGGAGATTGTGCCATCATAAAACCATAGACAGCCAGAGTGCTTTAAAATATGATTATTTATACATCTCTTCCAAAACAGAATGCATTACATGCCGTATATGCAGAGTTTAAAGGTCTACATTTTGGTTTATGAGTGGTCATCAGCAGATTAACTGCTAAGAAAAAGGTTATTTCATGTCTAAGTGTATTTCAATATCTCACCGGACTAAGGGGGCTCCAAGAGTGGACTATCCGCCTATATAAGTTCACTAAGATTGATATAAATATTTTATCAGAAAATAGCTTAAACCTTTAAGGACCTCTTTATTACCCCATGCAGGGAATTCATAATCCACTATTTGGTCAGCCTCGCATAAAACCTAGGAGAGTCATAAACACATTTATGATTAGTACCACTTTGAGGATTTAAAATGTCGGTTTTTAAGCAGGCTGACCTTGACCTTTGATACAAAGGTCATATCAGCAGTCAGAAGCTATTAACAAAAGAACACCTTCGACAATCAGTGTGCAAAATATGAACCATCTGCAACAAAACATGTTAGAGATATTGCTTTACAATCCATACAGCCAGCTTCAAATTATTTTGAAAATTAAGGCTCAAATGTCATATTGGCAATTATTCTACAAAATATGAAGCACCTCTGTTAAAACCATACCACTGTAAGACAGATTCTAATTAACCTTTTTCCAGTACCATAGCGGTAATATGTAACGTACTTCGTTATTTGCACACCATAAGCAATAATTGAGCTAAGTATGAACACCATTGGTCGAAAAATGAAGGAAGGGTTCGCTTAACAAGCCATAAACTGATTGTAAGAATATTTGACCTTGTCTTTTGACTTCAATGGCAAAGCGGTGATAAGACACCTATGTTGTAATCTACACCCCATAGACAATATGAACACCCTCGGTCGTAGAAATGAAAGAGGAGTTCATGTTATGAGTCGTATTACAGAGTTTGTCTTAATTTGACCTTGACCTTTAACTCCAAGATTATATTACACACCATAGGCAAGTATGAACATCGAGGCATAAAGTTAAATGGCAAGTTCTTGTAATAGCACTAACATAGTTACTCTTTAAAATAGATATAGGAGGACAATTGGTGATGCACAAACTCCATGCTGCTACTATTACCCAAAGGCAAAACCTATATTTTTAATTAGCTGATGGATTAAAGACCATACTTGATTTGGAATGCGTTCAAATCGTACGCACTGACAATATATGTAAAATGAAGACACCATATTTAAATATATGTAATCATGGTACTAAATAATGATGTCAAAATGATAAATTGGATACTTCCATTCTGCATATATATGGGCCAGGATATGATGAAAGGTACCCTATGGTCGCGATAATCAAAATCAGGCTAATGTTACATCTGCAAATATAACATGTTTAGAGCATTTCGTGAAAATTTGAAGGGATTATCTTCGAAACTGATGATTAAATGGATGTTAGAAACAACATATGTAATCAGGTTTGGAATGTGACGTCAATAATGGCCTTAACCGTATGATGACGTCAAAGTGTTGGTCTATATTCGTTTGTTGATTATTGCATTCTAAGCATCAGAATCTAGCAAATATAAAGTTTTCTCATGTCTTATACATGTGATAATGAAAATGCAGATGAAGTTACATGAATTTATATCTTCTAGATCGTATTATAGGCATTCGAAATAACCCACTTGTAGGTGTTGTGATCTGAGTGTTCACATTGCAACAACCCTTATAGAAAACTTTAAAAGAAGTATAATCAGAAATTTTTGTTATTTTGATGGTATCAAAGTTTAAAAACATAATATACAGCCACAATGCTTTAAAATTTTGTAATTATTTGCATTTTTGCATTCCTTTTCACTCAGCCAAATTTGCCTCTTTTAGATGCTATATATGATTCTTTGAATGAGGATGCCCTATTTCGAAGCCTAATAAAGAGTCACTGTCCCTGTTTTGATAGTAATTCCAGAAGTTTCATAGTGAACAGTTATATAACTTTCCATTGATATATCACAATCCTATTTTACAAGTAGGGATAGGTTCCACTTCAACTGAGCGACTTATAATTTGTCAGATCAGTAGGCTATTTATAGAAAACATAAAAAAAATATTCTTGCCAGAAAACAAAATGCCCCAAAGTTTTGATATTTTGTATGTAGCATCACCTAGTGGTACTCTACTGAGTTTGCTCAATTTGTGGCTATGTGGTCAAAATGGCCTCATTCTGGATGTCACAGAGTTTACATTGACTTATAAATTGAAACGTACAAAATATTCTGGCTTGAAACCACTAGGACAAGATACCTGATATTACCCAGTGGCCCATATTTAAATTTGCTCCAAAAGAGCTCTGGGGACAAGAATGGCCCTACCAAGGGTTCTCGAGGAGCATGGTCAGTTTTTAAATAGATACATGTAGATTAGAGGTTTTAAACAAAAACTCAGGTGAGCGATCCAGGGTCACTTGGCCCTCTTTTAGTGTGTGTCAATACTTGATATGATATCACAGAACATGATAAATGCTGTTTCCATTTGATATGTTTACTATTTGCTCCAAAAGAGCTCTGGGGACAAGAATGGCCCTACCAAGGGTTCTCGAGGAGCATGGTCAGTTTTTAAATAGATATATGTAGATTAGAGGTTTTAAACAAAAACTCAGGTGAGCGATCCAGGGTCACTTGGCCCTCTTTTAGTGTGTATCAATACTTGATATGATATCACAGAACATGATAAATGCTGTTTCCATTTGATATGTTTACTATATGTACGTCGTTTTCATAATATGACAATGCCCTGATATCTATGAACTAGCAAAACATGCATGTCCCAAAATATACCTGAATTTGAAAATAGCAGTTTTCGCGGCAAAATATGAAAAATATTTTGACAGGTTTTATAAGTAAAAACGACAGGATTTTTGTAAATTGAATAATGCAGCATCAAATGTAAAACAAGATAAATAAAAACTATAAATTTTAAAAACTCTCCGATTACAAAAAATTGGATTATTTTTTTTATAAAAATACTGATTTTCATCCAAAAATAAATACATTTAATTTCTGACTTTGACTTCATAATAAAGTCAGGTCAGGATTATATAAAACTAAATGATCATTTTTCAGTCTTCCTTTGCCAGTGTCGTGTATCTGTTGCTGCAAATGGATTTCAGAAATTCGCAATTTCACTTCTAAAAAAGAAATTTTTGCCAAATTTTAACACTATTGCCTCTCTTTGAAAAAGTAATTTTGGCGATCCAAGAAACTTCAACATGTTACCATATCATTCATGCCATCGTTTTCCATTTTACAAATGGGGAGGGGTTCCGCCTTAAATAAGCGACTTTTTGCCAGTATTTTGCTTACCAATATTAAAGTATGTTAGCCAGACAAAGTTTTTTTTTATTGTTTAGTGCCCTTGCCGCTCCAGATTGTTAATAGAAACTACATTTACACAATATTGTACTTATCCGAGGGTTTTCATATTTGGCACAATAAATGGCTATTGGAGTCGAAGGTCAAATTAAAATATACTAAACTCCATCTTATGGCTCGTAACACGAACTCCTCTTTCATGTGTTGACAAAGGGTGTTCATATTTGGCACAATGGTTGCCTGTGGTGTGTAGATTACAACAAAAGTTTAAGATCACCGAAATAACTTTTGAGTCAAAGGTCTAGATGAAATATACTGAATATTTGTAGCAGCTCTTAAAGCAAATTTCAAATTTATAAATTCACCAACCCGAAGCAGAGAGGAAGTTATAGGATACAGATACATACGTTTATTTACGCCTCACTTCTGTAAATACAACAATATATTTACAGAACAATAAAACGTACTACATGCACAGAACCAGTCTTTAAAAGAATAGGAATGCCTTCGTCTAATTATCCATTTAATCCATAACTCTAGTATCCAATGAACCCTTTAAAAATTCTCTAACCTTTGGTCAAATGTTCACCTAAGTGAGACGGTGTGCAAACACATGACTCAACTACGCAGACTCAAACGCTGGGTGACAGTAACAGGAAATGGAATTTAGCCTTTAATTGCGCGCATGCTCAATATCTCTTCAGCCCCTTGAATGATTTTCTTTACACTTTGATAAGATGCTCAGCTCAAGGCCAGAGTGTGTAAAAACATAGCTCAACCATGCAACTTTAATGTCCAAGGTCACAGTTGAAGGCAATGAGATTGAACAATGAATTTCATTTCCGCTCCATATTTAATTTTGTCGAATATTTGTCTAAGTAAGATAATGTGGGAAGCGTGTAATTTTCAACCATGACAAGAAGGTCATGGTCACCAGTGGTGACCTAAAGCTTGAGCTTTAATTCAACTACCTTAACCCTGGACTGATTTCATAAAATGTTGGTGAAATGTCCTGTTCAGTGAGAGGATATGCAAAATCCATTACAACACTGTGGCTAAAGCTATATGTAAGAATTTAAGGTCACGAGTTTGGACCTTTTCATCGCTTCATTTATGCCAGAAGGATTTATTATAATTTTAGTCAAATATTCAACTCATTAAGACTGTCTTCAAACCGTATCAACTCAAGTTCACTATCATAGTTGCAAGTCAAAAAATTAAACAATTGATTTCATGTTTGCATAATGTCTTTATCACTTAAAGAATTGCATTATGTTTCTTTTGAATTGGCTAATCTAAAAAGATGTCCCCTTTAGGCTCAGTGTCATAACTTCCTGCTAAGCCTTGAAAGATGTCCATATTACTTTGGTTACATATTGACCTATTTAAAGAAAATGCGCAGAACACATGTCCATCGCCGTTCATGGATACAGTCATGGGGCTTATAACTTTTCCTCTCAGCAAACCAAAGACACGCATGAATGTAAGTAAGTAAGGGTGCAAAGATCAGGAATCGATACAATCAAGTACCACACCTGACCCAGGATACCAATGGGAAAGTGACAAACTCACAGCAGACACCACAAACGAGAGCCAAAATCTCAGCCCTTTCCCAGCAGGTGACCACAAAGCACATATAAACAGACGCACACAAAGACATAGCAAACACAAGACGGAACAAAACAATAAAAGTTCCACAAAAGAAGTACCGCCTTGGAACGTTCAGTAAAATATTTTACTGTAGCGCCTAAACCGGTTTTTCAGCGCCTACCTCACCCTTAATTCAAGATGTGGATCAAGACACATAGATATTTGGTTTGCATGAAAGACCCCTAACTTATCAATGCATCATCTCCTAAAACATATAAATCAAGATATAACAAGGAGATAAAGCAAAGATAAGGACTCAACAGTAAATAAAACTGAATACCGTATCAAAAAAATCCAACAGGTTAATGTCTGGTATTTCATGTCCTTTTAAACAGTATTAAACAACAACTTCATCAACAGCAGAATCTAGGGTGAAGATTTGGTACCAATAAAATGCATTTAAGCCTCCCGGGGGCTTAAGCTGCTGTCAGTTCTAAGGTGATGGTTCTGTTGTTATTGACTTTTTGTTTTTTGTTACTCCCATTGTGGGAGTCTGTAATTGTTCTATGTTTTGTTGTACGTTACTTTGTGTCCATTCTAGTATTGCAATCATCTTGATGGGGAAGAGAGCGCTGATAGCTTTGCTTAATTTGTCTCCCTCGTGTCTCGTGATGGTTGAGTGGCTCTTTCTCGCGGTGCCATGGGGTTGTCTGCAGTTTGTGATTGTGGTATTTCCTGATCATACTCTCTTACTATTTTAGCAATGCTATGATAATGGATAGATACAGTCAAGCCAGAGAAACACTTGACATAAAGTGCAACCCGTGTGCACTACGCAAGAGAGAGGTGTGCACATGACTTTGAACTTCACTTGTTACCCATGTGCACTAGACTTTGAGACCCAAGTGCACTAGACATTCTGACCAAGAGGTAAATGAGAACTCTTTGTGCACAATGAAGTTCAATACCTGTTTAGCACATAACACAAGTAACATGTACCATAGCAAACAGTTTGGACCCAGATCATGTGTGGCAATGTGTCAGGCCTGACCTGGATCCTAATTGACACTCTTATAAATGTCCATATGTATCTTTTTAATGTAATATAATTAATTTTTCATTGAGTATATTTTACATGAGAAAAGGGACATTCAACATACTTGCTAACACCTTTTTGTGATACCCATTCACCTTGGTTGTAAAACTAGATAATTAGCCTTAGGAGGTAGGATTAATTGTTTTATTACCATTAACTACATTACTTATCTGGATAATGTTTAAGAGTTTTCTGAGCCTCATCAGTCCTATACTATAGTGACTCTTTATATGAACATTGGCCTCAAATATTTTTGTCAGCAAACCGAGATCCTAATCAGACCTGCAGTCTGTGACGTCTGATCTGGGTCTACACTTTTGGCCTGGTACTAGTCTTATCTCTGTCTACTAGTCTTAACTCTGTCTACTAGTGTAGTCTGCTGATAATCTTTGCTAGCTAGTTGGACTCAGATCAGGCAAAAAATACAACCCTGCTTTCTGTGCAGCCCAATCCGGCTCTACACTGTTTGCCTACGACCACAAAATGATCATAGACTTAATTTTGGTTAACTGCCATCTGGTATTAATCTTTGCGCAAACATGTTTGACCCAGATCAGACCTGACATTTAGTCAGGCCTGATCTGGATCCAAACTGTTTGCACTCTGATGGTAGAGACCACGCATTCTGTGGCATCTGGTTTGTCTATGACTCACAAAAAGGAAACTATGCTCATGTTGGTTAACTCTTTACCTACTATTCTTGCGTCGTCTGCTGATAATCTTTGCAAATAGGATGAACCCAGATGTTTGGCCTGATCTTAATCCAATCTGATTTCGAAATAGATGACTAAAAACGATAGACACCCAAAACACATGCATAATTACCAAGAAGGGTGTAAAAATGCTTTTTAGTATCAAGATAAATGCTTTTTATTAAGTGGATGGATGCATACCCGTTTCACACTTTGTATTCTGGGTACTTTTTAAGTTCATGCATTTTTGTTGTCTGTGTTTTTAACAATCTTTTTAAAAAATCCTCCACTGAGGAACACCCTCAGATTGTCAAACAGTTTGGATCCAGATCAGTTCAACAAAATGTCGGGCCTGATCTGGACCAATGCTTTTTGCAAAGATAATAAGCAGAAGTCAATCGCTATTTTGACACATTGATAGCTTGAGGGAAGGGGATCAAATATTTTATTACTGAACAGTGTCAATCTCTGTGTTCTTAACCATTATCCTGCCAAATACTATTCTTACAATGAAATCACTATAGACCAGACCTCTATATATTTTTTAAGTTAAAAGCTATTTATACATTTACAGACGAAAATCATCATGTAAGGTGGGTTAGAAGCTAGGATTTATAGCTAAACCCAGCTAAAACTATATTTTCTGTCACTCAACAGGATATTGGTCTAACCAGCTTGTGTGACCAATTATGTGGTCAATTCTTGAAGATGTATTATTGTATTGCATACAGGTGTAAACCCCTATCAGATCATAAACCCTTTGTTTTCTACCAGATTAAATAATATTTGCTTATATCACTTTAATATTAGCTCTTTCCTTGTTACCGGTACATTTTGTAGTCTGCTGATAACCTTGCAGTTAGCACAAAGATCAGCTTGAGGACTGATGTTCCATTGGTCCTGATATGGGTCCAATTCGTACAGGTGTTTGTGACAGCACAGCCTGGTTATGGCTATGATCTCTTGTAAATATTTCTGGAGATTTACATAACAATCAGTGATTTTGATAGGAACTGACCAGCTTAGATTAACGATAATTAGAATTCGTTACTCAAATATTTAGCGATTAAAGAAATCTGCTTCATGCTTAATTTCTATCTTAAAATAATAACTTAAACCATTTTTGTTCTAAGCGACTTTTGTCAAAGCAAACAGCTGGGACCCAGATTGGGACCACCTTTCCGTTGGTCCTGATCTGGATCCAAACTGTTTGACAATCTGACAGTGTTCCTGAAAGAAGTTTTGGAAAAATTTAATTTTGAAAATGAGTAGTCAGCAGACAACAACAATAACAAAAAAAAAATAAAAAAAAAATGGAACTTTCATTTAATGTAGAACAGTTTGTTGTGAATTCTGCTTTATCAAACAGACAGTGACGGTCTTCATCAATTATTTTGGAATGCAAAAAGTTAGGACCCAGATCAGCACCTATCTTATCTGGATTGGGATCCAAACCATTTGAAAATCTGAAAGTGTTTCTAAAAGATTTTTTTTAAAACAAAGTTATATCAGCAGACTAAAAAAAGTGAGCATGACAGGCTGGTCTGAACATTTAGAGTGTGAGCAGATTTATTTTCACAATTAAATGAAAGATATTTTTGTTAAACTGACAGTAGATAATCACTTCTAATTGGCCTTTAATTGACCACACGTGTTGACCACCTGGTGTGAAAAGATATCACCTAGCCACTTAATCCTTTACAATGTATTTAATCAAATAACCATGGAGTTTTACTTAGCAGGTTTAGTACACAGGCATTAGCTGTCACAAACAATGTAGACACAGATGAGAAAGCGCTAGCAAGTAATGAGTTAAGCCAGTCATGCCAATTTAGGAAATTACCTGGTGTATCCTTATGATGAAAAACTTTTTTTGTGTGTGTGTGTGTTTTTTATAAATTATTTGCTCCCAGAAACAAAAGAAATTCGTTCCTGATCAGTCTGCTCTTCATGAAGCACGCTGATCTGAGACTATTTTCTATCTCAGTGATAACTTTTTCCACAGCCGTTATATTAGAGTAAATTTAAGAACAGCGCTTTTGCAAACAGTTTGGATCCAGATCAGGTCAAACAAACTGTCGGTCCTGATCATAATCTAAATTGTTAATCTCTCTGATGGTATTTCTGAACTTAAGCAATGAAAGGCAACTCTTGATATTATGTTATCATAAAGCACAGAAGCCATTAAATTTGACAATTTTGAACAATACGCAGATGCTTAACCCCTGACCTGCTGAGCAAGTCACATGCCACTCAGTTTTAAATCATTACTTCATTTTTTATAATAAATTCTGGCTTTACAAAAATACAAAAAAAAACATAAAATTATTTCATGGACACTTTCAGAGTGTTAACAGTTTGGATCAGATTGGGTCAGCATTCTGTTGGGTCTGATCTGGGTCTTTGTTTGCAAAGATTAACAGCAGATAACAAAATTTTCCGCTGGCAGGCAAAAACTATTATGAAAAAACATAAATTTGGATCTCGTCTAAAAGAAAAATGATTGTAAAAAGATTGATTTTTAAAGACATCAGCTAATGTAAAAATAGAAAAATATAAAAAAAACATAAAAATTCAAAGCATACAAAATTGTCAACTTAATTATTAACAAACATCTTTATATCTGCAGGCAGACTGGTTTTTTTTCTGTGTGCCAACACACTTAGGCTTATTGAGATATTAAAAATGTAAAATGGGGATCAAAGCTGACACATCTAATTTTGATTGGATAATTAAATTTAAAAGAACCAATTAATAATAAGTTAATAAATTGAAATAACTGTTAACCATTATAAAGTTAAACGATAATAGCAAATAAGATTTTATTAACTAATTTGATTAAATAAATGAATTGAAGCATAAGAATATACACATTAAAATTTACTTTCAGCTTAAATAAGTACAGTGTACAACAAAAAACAATCAGTTTGAATTTTCTATCTTTGCAATACTTATAGCAGATGATATCAAGTAAATGTTTGTGCACTTTTTGCACTACAAGTGCACTATGGTCTAAGAATTAGATAAATTTCATCAATGATTGCTTTGCACTTCATGTGCACTAGGGTTTGAGACGGGGGTGCAACTCATCGCTCAAAGCTAGCTCACCTGTAGTGCAACCCATGTGCAACTCATATGCACAAGGGTGTAAAATGTTTCTCTGGCTTGACTGTAGCTAAAAGGCGGAGAGCAATAAAGTGCTTATTAGGTCAAGCAGTAATCTAGCCCTCGACGCTGTGATTCCTAGTTCGGAGCACTAATCGCTCTGTCGCACCGCGCGACGACAACCAGAGGTCCCGCCACTCTTTCTGTGGTTGGGGACATAGCTGCTATACAAATTACCTTCTTGGTTTTTGTCTGAAGCTGTTCGTATTTAGCACACTTATTGCTTATGGTGTCTAGATGACGATTACTGATAAAATTTTGGCGTCAAAAGGTTAAGGCCAAGTGTACTTGAAACCTGTCTTAAAACTCGTAACACGACCTTCTTAAATTCTTTGATGGAAGGTGCTCATATTAAGCACACTAATTGCTTATGGTGTGCAGCTAAAAAAGAGTTTCAGTTTGCCTATATGATCTTTATTTTCAATGGTCAGGATGACATATACTTAGCAGGCGAACAGGCAGGATTAAAGTTGTTGATGCGATGGTTATAGGTTAAGGTCTAGATCAGCTGAAGTCAGCAAAGTCATTCAAAGATTTTTACCTTTGTTAGAAGATGCTGCTGATATTACTGGATTAATGTCAGGCAATAGACAATAGGCAATATTATATTGGAAAGCTGTAATTAACGTAGATTCTTCTGTCCATTACGCTTTCAGGAAACTTAGTCATGTCCCACTGGAAGACAGGACTAAGAATACTCTTGAACAATATATATGCATGATTGTGAGCCAGGGACAACCATTGAAACTAAAATTTCTCTTCCTCAGAGTGTCAAAAGATCTCAGCATCAGAGCATCATATGGAAATCTACAGTGGAGCCAATTCCCTCTATGCAGTTGCTTGAAAATCATGTTGGAGATAATAAGATGACACCTATGTTACTATTATGACAACATTACCTCCAATTTCGGAGACACTGCGTTAGCTAGTAACAAGCGGTTGCAGTTAATTTGCTTGCGTCTCTTCTCACCACAAACAAGTATGTGTTTGAACATCATTGCTTGTATTACAATGGTGAATTCGAGTAATATTGTATGCAATAACGTTGGTGGTACTATCTATGTCGCCTCATTGATATGCAAAGCCGTCTCAGGGGGGGGGGGGGTACCTGTTCCCCTGTTTTCTCTGAAATAAAATTGGCTTGTTCCTCTGTTTCCTCAATATTTTCGTACGTTCCCCGTTCCTTAAAATGTCTTTGTTCCCCTCAAAATTTGACCTTTCTTCCTCTGTTCCGCTGAAATAAATGTCATTTTTCCCCTGTTTACCCAAACCCTGCGAAACCCT
Source organism: Loripinus fragilis (assembly GCA_964019695.1). Classification (NCBI taxonomy): domain Eukaryota; kingdom Metazoa; phylum Mollusca; class Bivalvia; order Lucinida; family Lucinidae; genus Loripinus; species Loripinus fragilis. The sequence continues at coordinate 13,987,106 of OZ026515.1, read as the reverse complement.
GTATGCATCTGACTGATATACCAGCTCCATGAGCCCAGCAATCAACAATTCATTTAGTATGGCTCCAAAGCAATCAAATAGCGCAAAAACTGAAATTATGGATTCAGAGTCCATTTAATAAAAATAGGAACCCCAAAATGACTTGGCCCTGTATTGCAGTCTGTAGTTAGTTCCAAGGCTGCTACAGGGATCGTGACATCGATCTGGGCCCAATACTTTCGTGGAGATTGATCGTGAAACATTTCCTTTCACCATTTATTCTCTTCCAATGATTCAAGAAGGGATATTGTAAGTTACAAGCAAAGGCGTGTGCAAAAAGTACTACCTAGTCAAAGCCTGCACTGGAAAAGTTCGATTAGGTTTACTGACTCTCTCGACATGGCCATGACAGTTGACTAGGACTTTAAACCAAAAACAAAAGAATCCCAAAATTATCTCCAGGGGTCAGTCATATTATAAAGTATGGGCTCAAATCCATCAACACACAGGAGCCGCTGTGGTGTAGTGGATAAACTCTCGCCGTGTAAACCAGGGTCAGGGGTCTGATCTCTGGCTTCACCAGTCTGTCAGATGAGACTGAACTTCATCTGATCTGATTTATGTTATAACTTTTACTGAAATTAATTGTGGAATGTAATATGTTGGACAAACTGGCCAATCAGTTAAGACTAGGTTCTTGTGAGCACTGTCGTAAAATGAAAAAGCCTAAAAATTTGACATTTTTTTATCGCCATTTCAAAAGTAATTTTCATACTCCTAGTAAAATCTTATATCAGCCGGTTGAAAAAATAATTTTTGATCCAAATTCATCTACTAGCTTAAAAAATATAAAGAGACATGAAACTGAACTAAAATTGATTAAGTTTTTGCAATCACCATTTCCTTTAGGCTTGAATGACAATATAAGCCATGAAGGTAACATTTCTAAAATGCCAGATTTTGATGTTTTTTTTCTGTTTTGGATTGTAAAAAACGTAAAAGTAGATCTCATGGTAAACGTAAAAATGGCAACATTAAGTGCAAAATGTGTACTAAAAAATGCATAAATACTACTATAAAGGATCTTTCTATAGCTTTAACTAATAATGGTCGTCATGGCTTATTTTCATTTTTAAGTTCCTTGCCTATCGCAGTTTTTACGTAGTTAGAGGTTAATAAACTTTAAGATAGAACTACTAAATTATATCAAGTAAGTAAGGGTGCAACAGACGCACACAAAGACATAGCAAACACAAGACAGAACAAAAACATAAAAGTTCCACAAAAGAAGTACCGCCTTGGAACGATCAGTAAAATATTTTACTGGAGGGCTTAAACCAGTTTAACGGCGCCAACCTCACCCTTAATTCAGACGTGGATCAAGACACATAGATATTTGGTTTGCATGAAAGACCCCTAAAGCAGCACTTCTTACAGAGTGGTATGTTCAACATTTCCTTAGTCCTTATATTGATTCTGATGTCAACCATAAACGAAAATTTACCAAAATTTTGCTTATTAACAGAGGTATGGAGTTTATTCATTTACATAGTATCTTTAAGGGTAATTAGTAATTTCATCTATTCCAAATTACTTTGATAATTTTGAAACTCCTAAACCAACAACAAACTGTCTTACAGGGTGGTATGTTCAACATTTCCTTAGTCCTTATATTGATTCTGATGTCAACCATAAACGAAAATTTACCAAAATTTTGCTTATTAACAGAGGTATGGAGTTTATTCATTTACATAGTATCTTTAAGGGTAATTAGTAATTTCATCTATTCCAAATTACTTTGATAATTTTGAAACTCCTAAACCAACAACAAACCAATTAGGTCTACTACGATATATTTAACTTTAATAAAATTGTAACTGATAAAGATTCCAATACTCTTGACTCCTGAGATTGTCAAAATTCTAATTATTTATATAACTCTGCAGGGCATGTGATTACAGGTAATCTAAATGTCATTCCTGACGCTAGAGTTCGCAATATTATTTCTATAAGTCCTAAATATAAATTTCCCTCTTATGTTGATTGCCCTAAATGTCGTAGAAAAATCGCTGCTTAATTAAATGACTCTAGTAATCTTTGATGCAAACTGGAAAATGTTGAACCTGGTGCCTTGAAGGAATGGAAAATTTAACATTTTCAAAATTATTGATACTCGTATTTCATTTTACTCTCGTTATACACATCTTTTAACCCCTGAACATAAATCTTCTTTTGGTCATTTTAAACGAGACATCTAGGATTTTCATATGAACTATGTTTTGGTTCCAGCGGATAAAGTTGCTTACAATGTTGTAGTTGTTTGACCATTGTATAATATTAATTCTCTTAAACGTGAGCTTGTAATGCCTATAAACTGCAACCTTCTTAGGGTGAGAGGGTGATTGTCGATGGGTACGGTTGTCATACAGCCCTACATTTTGGTGTCAAAGCTATAGAAAATCAAGACAAAGTTCCTACGTTGTACTGGTTACCTAAACCTTATAAAAACATATAAAGCAAGATTTATTGCTAATTCTAGTTCTTGTACAACAACAGTATTTTCTGAATTGTTAACCTCGTGTCTTACAGCTGTAAAATACATGTTATCACTTACTGTGAAAAGGTATATGAGAGATCTGGTAAAAACTATTTTGGTCTATTAAAGATTCAGGTGAAAATTTAGATACACTGAAAGCTAGAGATTTCAATGCAACCAGTTTGTCTACTTATGATTTTACTACTCTTTACAATACTTTTCCTCATAATTTAATTTTAGATAAACTTACTGATCTTTCTGAAAGAACCTTTCAGAGAGAAGGCTCTCTTTACCTTGCATGTAATGACAGAAATGCATTTGTAACGTCGGAAAAAACTAAAAAATATCATGCGCATGGTCATGTCAAAATGTAGGTGATGCACTGACCTTTTTGTTGGACGACATTTTTATACGATTTGGTACCAAGCTGTATAGACAAGTAGTTGAGATTCCTATGGGCACTAATTGTGCTCCCTTGGTTGCCAATTTATTCCTGTTTTGTTATTAGAGGGACTTTATGATGTCTTTTCCTGATGATAAGCAGGCTGATGCTATTGATGCGTTTAATACTACATCCGGATATTTGGACGATATTTTTAAACATTACTAAGTTTTATTTTGACAATATGGTAAGTCAAATATACCCTTCAGAGCTCCAACTTAATAAAGCCAATACCCCTAATACTGAAACCGCATTTTTAGACATGCATTTGTCAATTTCTAATAATATTGTTTCTACCAAAATTGATGATAAACGCGACGACTTTGATTTTGAAATTGTCAATTTCCCATTTTTAGATGATGATGTTCCTCGCTCTACATCCTATGGAGTCTATATCTCTCAACTAATTCGTTTTGCTAGACCATCTAGCTATGTTACTGACTTCAACAGTCGCAATAAATTGTTAACTCAGAAACTTCTTAAACAAGGCTTTTGGTATCATAAACTTCACAAAACAATTTCTAAATTTTATAGACGATACTATGATTTGATATCTAAATTCCAAGTTGGACTTAAATTTCTTTTGCACCAAGGACTTTCGAACCTGAATTCTATGGTGACTTGGTGTATAAATTGAAGAGGATTGTTGGCTCTGATAACTTTTCAGCGCAGTTTATTAAAATAATTTCCCACTATAAAAGGATTGGCTATAACATTAATGTATTGCAACAGACTGCATGCTTGGAGGTCAACGCAATCACTGTTGGCAAATTTGCTTTCCTTATTAATTGCACTCCGGTGGGTGGGATTTCGGACTCTATGACCGTTCCGACTTTTCTATTGATGAGATCGTAGGGGCCTGATGCTTTGGCTGTTTGCCGGGCCCACCGTGGTTTACCTGTTGGATTTCCTTTAGTTTAAACATATTTTATTTCCAACAGATAACAAGTTATACAGTACAATATATACAATTCATAAGGAAATTAGGATAAGAACAAAAGCATAAGCTTATAGAGTTCTTCTCCTATATACGGATTTTCTTTGCTCTGGTATTCAGTTTTATTTACTGTTGAGTCCTTTTCTTTGATTTATCTCCTTGTTATATCTTGGTTTATATGTTCTGGGAGATGTTGCATTGATAAGTTAGGGGTCTTTCATGCAAAGAAAATATCTATGTGTATTGATACACATTTGAATTAAGGGTGAGGTTGATGCGGTGAAACCGGTTTAGACCCCCAGCAAAAGTTTTTTTACTAGCCGTTCCAAGGTGGTGCTTCTTTTGTGGATCGTTTTTGTCAGTTATGCTTCATGTTGTAGTTTGTTATAATGTTGTATCTGTTCTTTGTAGCCTTGTGGTCACCTGATGGGAAAGGGCTGATCTCTTGGCTGTAGTGTGTGTTGTGTTTTGTCACTTTCCCAAATGTGTCCTGGTCCACATCAGAATCAAGGGTGAGGTTGGCGCCGTTAAACTGGTTTAAGTGCTCCATTCAAATATTTTTACTGACCGTTCCAAGGCGGTACTTCTTTTGTGGATCGTTTATGTTTTCTTCTGTCTTGTGTTTGTTATGCCTTTGTGCACGTCTGTTTATTTGTACCTTGTGGTCATCTACTGGATAAGCTACAGCTATCTCTAGACTTTGTAAGTAGTTTGGTAGAACCCAGAAAACGTCTCAACAGTACAGCAAAAGTGCTGACTAGGATTTAAATCATTAATTCAAACAAACAGGCATCTATAGAACAATTAGAGGGTCACTGATGAAGCCTAAATGGCAGAAACTAGCTAGTCTGGCCCACCCAGAAAATATGCACACTCAAGTTTCAGTTCTTTGGTGCATTCTTTGCTCCCAAAGGATACCCTTTTAAGAACATATTTTCGTCTAGAAGCAAGAAAAAAAGAACATATTATTTACTAGTGGTATTAGCAAATAATTTATGAAGTAACTATGCTTCAGTTAACATATGCCAGATATACTTATACATAAGCCAAACACTATTGACAGGGCAACTTTTTTGTGTGTGCCATAAGGCTCGTTCAACACTGATAACATAGCCGGACCTCTAGCTATGAGTGTTTAAATAAAATTAGTATTTTGTATTTAACAATCAAAACATGTGTTGCTGGTACTCAAAATAACCATTCAATTAGAACATTTATGCTTATTTAGACCTATTCTTCATGATATGGTCATACCGGTTAATGTACAATAAGTTAACTTCCCAAACTGTTTCCAAGTTGCCCTTGTTATAGGGTGTGAGAGTTGTAAGAGTTGTTACACTGATGAATAGACTTCCTCTCAATTCCATAAGGATTATTTTCTCCAGGTTAACTAAGTCCTATTTAGTGGTGATTAATTATGTACATGCATATGCCTTTTCCAGTTGCTTTCAATTGCCCTCTTGATGGAGTGCAGTAGCTCAGTGGTATAGTGCTTGCCTAGGGATCGAGGGGTTGCGGATTCGAGCCTCACTGCGTTGTGTCCATGAGAAAGACACATTAATCCTTGCTTAGTGCTGGTTCAGCCCAGGAAGGCCTGTCCCGATATATCTATAAAAATATTGACTGGAACAAAAAGAATCATAAAAAACAATAAAAAGGGCACACATGTACATTCCACTGTAAACAAGTCTCGTCACTGGGTTTTCATACAAGCTCGTAAATGCATTCATATTGCATAAAACCTGATATATATTTATAACCAATATCTAAGGGAAAGTGCCTTTTGGCATACAAGGCTAACATGAATGCCATTTACCTCTCTACAACCCAATCATGGCCTCTTCTACCAATAAACAGAGGCAGATTCTTAGAGTTACAGATTAATAAACACTTACATAAATGGGTAAATCTGGTATATAGACTTAATTAAACCATGTATAACGACTTTATTTAATAACCCTTTTCTCCCAGAAAAATTTAGGTCATTTTAATTATACCTTTCCAGCTTAAGACTGTAGGGTTCGTTTAATAAATGACGGTCAAAATGGATTAAACATATTTTTGAAGGTAACTTTCATTTGTAAAATAACTAAACAGCCTTTATAAAGTATGTTATGATGTCGCAGTTTGAACATAGATCTGTATTTAAACAATATCTGTGTCCCCCTATACTTTGATTTTTCACACTGAATTGCCTTTAATTGGGCGAAAATCTCACAGAAAAATGATCATAAATAGCTCAAGTGGTTTTAGGACCATTAATAAAATTGCCCGCTTTTTACCGTCGCTTCATTATAAATCCAAGTGCACTTCAGACTAGATTTAATGGTGTTGACAAACAATTTGAATCCCAATCAGACTGTTTCATATAGCCTATTTAAGAACGTAAGCGGACAAACGAGCAAACAACAAATGTCGTGCCTGGTAGTCAAAGCACAAACATATTAGAGAGATATATGTAGCTGCCTAAATTTTGGTTCGATTGTTCATCTATCAGCATGCAAAAAATTAAAGATACAACACTCACAAATCACAATGCATCTAACCCTCTCCTATCCATCTCTCTCTCTAAAGCTTTTTTCTCCTAAAATTGATTGAACTGTTTCGAGGCCGCAGAAATGACACCCTTAATGGCATGTATGTGGGTATAAGCACTGGAATTTGGCACTTTAATTATGCCTTGGTTTAAGGGACCTTCGTTGTAGATTCAATTTATTATAAAATTATTGGCAATTATCTAACCAGGTGCAATTGTATTGTTTTTATATGATTATTGATCTAATCAACTTATTTTATAGTGGTCATAAAATTTATTTTCAATTCTAATAGTTAAAGTCATGAGAGGTAATATTGATCATCATTTTTTGTCATACGTTGACATTATTCAAAATGGCTGCCCCGCATGTAAAGAACATGGGGCCCAAGTAAAGTTAGTACTACTATAATCCATATAAATATTTCAACTTCTTTGACATCCTTTAACCATAACCACCAAGGTATCTTCCAGAAATGATGCTCAAGTAGCGTATATAACTCCGAAAAACGCTGTAGTACACTTCGTATGGGGGTTCTCTACTTTTTGCTATATAGTTTTCTAGTTTATACGGACAAGATTTTCTAACTTTATCCACTCTCCTTAAAGCGAACGAAAAGTGAAATATTTTATGCTCATACCATAGGCTTTGGCGGTATTACTTGTTTTCATTGTGATGGTTTAAAACAAGTATGCGACAATCAGAAGAAAGTAAAGAATAATCAACACCATCTTTAAATATGCATTTATACATGTATGTGTCTTTTCAGATGTGTAAACTTCTACTTCAACTTTCACAACAACAAGGTACACCAGTGTCGACGAGGTGCTGCGATACTCAACTCTGCAATACTAACCCATATACAGCGAACAACTATGTACAAGACATAAGTAAATATTCGTTCAAACTGATCTGTTCATAATATTTATAATATTGGTTGTTGCAGCACTTCTAATAGTGGGCGGTCATCAATGCATACTGCTAAGAGTTGCATGTTTTGAGCATGCCACATTAATCTATACATCTATTTTTCGATGAATTGTTTATCCCTTAAGGTGTTTTACCAGAATGACTTAATTTAAATGCGTGATCTCAAAAATATGTTTCTCGTCATTAGTTTAAGCTAAATTGAATGTTTCTCAACATTAGTTTAAGCTATACCTACTTTACTGTTTGCTTCGTATTCTATGGCCTTCTGCCAATAATGCTTTTGCAACCCGAGTCGGTCAGGACCCAGGGGAACTAGAGAAGATTAGGACAGACACTATGGTGTAGATTTTATTTTCTGGTCCTTTGGGATCATGGGTTTCATTGTGGAACTTTGAAACTATTAGAGGGTCACTGATGAAGCCTAAATGGCAGAAACTAGCTAGTCTGGCCCAGGAAATATGCACACTCTAGTTTCAGTTCTTTGGTGCAGTCTTTGCTTCCAAAGGATTACCCTTTTAAGAACATATTTGACTTCACTAAAGCTGGTGACTGGGACTGTGTGGCGGCGGTAGAACGTCTCCCTGCCCTTCACTATAGTGTAGATTTTATTCTCTTGTCCTTTGGGATCATGGGTTTCATTGACCTTACTCTAATGCGCAGATTTACCAAAGTCTTTGCTGAAAGCATACACTACAACCAAATTTTAGACGTTTAACCCGGCCAGATAAGTCAGCAGTGGCGATAAAATGAGCCCTTTGAGCATATTCGACAAGTACCAAAATCTCATGTCAGGACTTAACAAGGGGCTCCTTCATAGGACCTCGAAGTGTCTCAAATGGAAAGCAGGCACCCAACCACAATACGCCATATTGTTCCCTTCTTTCCGTCGATACGATAACCCAGCAAACATTTTGCATAAGACTGACGATGAACAGACGTCAGATTCTGACGTTTGATCTACGTTGCATTTTGATTTGCAAACTGTTTTGAGTCAAAATCTAAAGTTGTAACAACGTCTACATCTGGCGTTGTTCTTATGTATGTAAATGGTGTCAATTAGACGTCACATTCTGACGTCTATCCAGCGTCCAAACAACCAAATCCTATAACACTAATACAACCAAAATCCAAATCCCAATAACCAAAATCCAACATTCACCCAACCAAAATGCAACGTCCACACAGCCAAAACCCTAATCTCCACACAACCGAAATCCAACGTCCAATCAACCAAAACCCAACGTCCACAAAACCAAACGTCAACGTCCACTAGACGTCTAATCGATATCAGAATCATAACATTGTACAAAAAGAGTATTTTTGTCGCCCATGTCAAGACCAATATCCAACCTAAATCCAACGTTGATACGACGTAGAGGTTGGACATCCATCTGACGTCGCAGATTTACGTTGTTCCGATGTTGTATTTAGGTTGGATACGTCGCGACCCGAATCCATTCAATCTCCAACTTTGATCGAACATCAGTTGTTTGCTGGGATGTTTGCTGGCTAATATACACTACACAATCGCGTTTCGTTATCAGTAAAATTGTAATCCACTGATGATGAACGCTGAAAGGAGAACATATAAAGTGAACAAAACATCGGTATACCATAAGAGTGTGAAAAGAAAGTTAAACATCCAGTATGTCGCATAAGTTTATTAAGCGGCTAGCAATACGCTAGCCATGCTGCTTTAGATAAAAAGGAGCTTGTGTCATGATTCTAAGTATATTTTACCTGGATCTTTGGCCCAAAGGTCATAGCAATGATCTGTAACCTTTGATGTAATTTACACACCATACGCAATTAATTTGCTTAATATGACCACACTCTGTCTAGAAATTATAGTCATAGTATGACTGATGTTTTTTCTTTGATCTTTGCTGATGTTTAAATTGGACACCCTAGAATAACGACGAAGGAGGAGCTTAAAACCGTACTCTAACTTCCAATCTTAGTTAAACAGCGATGTAGGCGGGAACTTCCTAAATAGCGACAAATTAACTCGTAGGTAAATGTAATATAATTGACAGCTTAGGCCGGGAATGTAAATTTCGTCAGGTGTCAGCAACACGTGTATATTTGCGCGTGCGCCATACTACAAGCTAAATAAAGGATTCTTCCTTGGCTTTCTGTTTAAACCGCTTGGTGGGCTACGCCCACCTCGCGGTTTAAACAAGAAAGCCTCGGAAAAGTATCCTTTATTTATTTCTGAGAGGATTTCGTGTTACAAGCTATAAAACCATTCTTAAGTATATTCGACCTTGACATTTAACTCAAAGGTAATATCAGTGATTATGAACGTGTTGTAATTTACACACCATAGACCAATAAGTGTGCCTAAATATGAACAATCTGAGTAAAAATAAAAGTGGAATACGCTTTAAGAGACGTAATATTAAACGATTTTGACCTTGACTTTAACTCCAAATTTATCGCTATGACAGTTATATGTCTCATTCATTTAATCCAGTCAAAATAGGCTTTTATTGTGCTAAATGATATGGAAGGGATTTTCCGAATACATTCTATGCATCAAAGTTTGTTTTAAGTTTACTTAGTAGTCTGGTTTTATTTTGTTAATTGTATTATTATATCATTCCAATTGGTATTTACTAGCAGTTTCACTCGTTATCAGATTCAGATCATCAGATCTCATTTCTTGGTTTTCAAAAAGCAGAACTAGATTGTAAAAGGGCAGAAATAAGTTGCAAAAAGGCAGAATTAAGTTGTCATAGTACGAAAATGAATATGTTAAGATTTTGACGCCAATTCTGATAGTTGCTAAGGTAAAATTGTTGCCATGGAAACATATGGTAAGATAACGAAGAAGTTTGATAAGAAGTAATTGCCAGTTTTATTCTACTATCTACCTGGATAGGCTTTAAGGCGCTATATAAACATGTCAAATTTCTTAATCTTTGGTGTTTTTCAAATGATTTTTTAATAAAAAGTCCTAAATGTCAATAAAGCAGGTTTTCACAGATCGTGGCTCATATATATGTATTTAAAATACTTGGTCTGAGCGCTTTCTTGATACCACATATTTATATATCCATCCTGTGTAAGCAATACTTGTCTAGACTAACTTTAAATTACCTCTCTTTAATTTTCAAGCTGACGTATCTATAGTTTTATTATGTTTAATGAGAACTGGTGTATTTATAAACTTTTTTTTTCTACAACTTAAATGACTGTTTATGTATATGAAAAAAAAGAAATTCAACGAAATGAGGGGGGAAAAGCGTCATGACAGTTAACTCATATATTTGAAAACCATATTTTATCTAATAGATATAATATGCCATAATAGTCCGGCAGAATTTGGGCGAATTTTAGGAGGACCTGGTACTTGATTTTAAACTTTTTTCTTTGTTGATTCTGGTAGGGCATATATTCTCCTTGAAAAATCCCAGTGATGCCACTTTGGCATCATTGAGCATTTCGATATATTCAAAATGGCGTCCAAGATGGATGCCAATTATAAGTTAAAAAATTGTGTGATATGGAAAAATGTCTCAAACCCATTTTTTCCCTAAATTGTTAGCTATGATGTTGGAATCTAGTTGAAGACACTAAGCTTATGGCAAAAATATAAAAATAAAATAAGAATTTTGACAAAATGGCCGCCAAAATTGCAGTTTATTACAAAATATAAGAAAATTTTCCCCGAGACCGGCAAAATCCAGGGATTCGCATTCAAAATGCTGATTTTACTGATTCTTGAGTACAGTCATCATCCTTGTAACATCCCAGTGATGCAGCTGATACATCACTCAGAATTTGATATATTCAAGATGGCGTCCAGGATGGTAGCTAATAAGTTTTACAAACCCATGGGAGCTGCACCTAACCTGTAGGCATGTCTGGTGGATTTGTAACATACAGGTTTCTTGCCTGATAGAGAAGCACTTTACAAACACGTGTATCTGAATAAATGAACCCAGCATGCATGTCTGATAGAGTTGCACCGTTCAAGCAGGCATATCTGGGAGTGGCACTGGATCAGCAAACACGTCTGATGCAATGGCACCTCTGTAAGAGTAGCAACAGACTTGGGTCAGGTGTGGTACTTGATTGTATCAATTCCTGATCTATACACCCTTACTTTCTTTGTTGCCATCCCTCTTCTGTCTGCACTCAACAAGTCAAAATGTTGGTTGAAGTGCAAAATAGACCAGCAGGCATGGCCTATAGTGGGGTGCCACGCCAACAGGCATGGCCTATAGTTGGACACCACACCAGAAGATATGACCTACAGTGAGGCACCACACCAGAAGGCATGACCTATAGTGAGGCACCATACCAACAGGCATGGCTGATAGTGAGAAACCATACCAGCAGACACGGCTGATAGTGAGACACCATATCAGCAGGTATAGCAGATAGAGAAGCACAATGCCAGCAGAAATGCAATATTGAGTGACAAAAGTTCAGCAGGCATGCTGATTGAGTGGCCACAGTCCAGCAAGCATCCATTTTGTAGCAGCACTCAACCAGTAAGCATGTTTGAACAGCAGCAGTGTTTGTGACATTCACACTAGGCCAGCAGACATATATGTTGCAACTGCAGCGACATTACAACTCTGTATACGGCATGTATGTTGTATTGACAATGTAGCATCCTTGGCTGATAAAGTTTCACATTGTTAATTGGCATGTCTGATGAAGGGGCATCGGTCAAGTAACTTTTCTCTTTGATTTCCAATGGAACCGGAGGAATGTTCGATTGAATAGTACCAAATCAGCAGGCATATATGTTGAAGTCTCACTGAACAGCGGCCATGTAATGCTACCAGCTCATCATATCCAACATCTTTAACATTACATGTGTTTAATAATGTGGTTCTGAACCAGCACACATGCTTTTTGGCGAGACTTGGGGCCAGCAGTCATGCATGTTAGTTACATCGCACCAGCTGTATGTTACAATTGAACCCAACTAACAGGAATGTAGGGTACTGTTGCACTGGATCAGCGGGCATGTCTGTTCAAGCTACATCCAGCCAGTGTGCATGTCTGTTCTACTTTCTCCCAACCAGCTGCCCAGGCATCATTGCTACAGGGTCAGCAGACATATTTACCATTACGTATGTTTGATTATGTGGCACTGGACCAGCACACATATCTGAAACCAAGCAGTTATGTCTGTAACAGCTTCACAAGACTTACAGTCATGTTGCAGTACCCACGTTTTAAACGTTGCTTTGAACCAACAGGCATGTTTGTTGCAGTTGCACCCAACCACCTGGAACGTCGGTTACACTTTAATCGACCAGCATGCATGTCTGTTAGAGTTGCATCTACCAGTAGATATGTTTGAATCAGTTGCAACAGACTTGCAAGCACATCTGTAGTTGTGTGGCTGAACCAGCAGGTATATATGTTACACTTGCCTCAGACCCGCAGCTATGTCCCTATGCTCATAAGGTAAGTATGCTGGTAAGCACAATTGCACCAGACTATCAGGCATGTATTTTGCACCTGACTAGAAACCATGTCTTTATAAGTTGCATACTATCAGCATGCATGTCTGTTACAGTTTCATCTTATCAGGATCCATGTATATTACATTTACTCCTGACCATCAGCCATGTCTGTAACAATTGCATCCGACCATTTCCCCATATCTTTAACAGTTGCATCTAACCAACAGTCACATCTGTAAAATTGTGCCTACAAGCATGCATGTCTGACATACTTGCACCGGACCAGCATTCATATTTGTTATAGCATATGTCCAACCGTCTGTGCTGCACTTGCAACAGACCAGAAAAGTAGTAATGGTTGTTATAATTGCACCGGGCAAGCAGGCTCGTACCAACCAGCAGTCAAGATGGTAGCGTACATCTGCAGCATGCAGCTACCTTACTCAGGGGTTGTTTTTTGTATTGATACACTACACTCCATTAGTATTTTTTGTAAATTTTATCCATCCATCCAGCTGACTTTTTTCCGCACATTGATTCAAAAAGGTACGTACTTTGATCAAACACTCTGTCACAAAGTTCTCAGTGATATCGTTCGTTCAGTATACCATGTCATTTATCACTTCATTTTTTGAAGAAATGTTTTCCCAAAGTAGGATTTTTATGAGAATAATATGATATTATGGTATTATCAGATCCGGCCAAAAGTGGTCTGGAAAGTGCATGGTGCATGGATTGACGGATACGATTCTCAGAACAAAGACAAAAACATTACCATTACGAAAAATAAGAGTCTGTTATTTTTTCTGTGCAGTGTATCATTGCAAAAACCATGTGATTCCCCACCCTGTTTTTTTCTGCCATCTTGGACGTCATCTTAAATATTTTAAAATGCTAAAAAACAACAATAACATGCCAGTCAAATTTTCCAAATACAATCGAAAACTATTAGAAAATAGTAACTAACTGCAAATGTGATTTCAGGTTGAATTTTGCGTTAAATGGTGGCCATCTTGGACACCTTTTTTAATATTTCAACCTTGTTAATCAAATCTGTGAATGCTTCTTTTTAATCGTTTGTATTATTAGGCCTCTAAACATCACTAAAAAGTCAAAATTGAAATGCTTTATTTCAAGTTTTTTAGTCAGATAGGTCTTAGGAACCTAAATGACGGCCATCTTGGACGACATCTGTTAATTTCAACCTTCTGAATCAAAACCATGCTCTCATTTGATCGTTGTATCATTTAGCCTTTAAACATCCATAAAAAGTCAAAATTAAAGTGTTTTATCGAGCTTGTCGGTCATATAGGTCTTAGAAGCCTAACTGGCAGCCATCTTGGACGCCATCTTTAATATTTCAACCTTCTTAATCAAAATAATGCTCCATTTAAATTGGTTGTAACATTTAGCCTCTCAAACATCCATGAAAAGTCAAAAATAAAATGCTTTTGATCGAGCATGTTGGTCATATAGGTCTAAGGATCCTAGCTGACGTCATCTTGGACGCCATCTTGAATATTTCAAAACGCTCAATGATGCCAGAGTGGCATCAGTTGGATTCATCAAGTACAATGCCTAAACAACAAGAATCAACAAAGAAAAAAAACTTTAAAATCAAGTTCCAGGTCATTCTGGTTTTCTACCGGACTATAAATTTGATTAATGTTTAAAATGTAGCTGTATAGTTAATAAGTCAATCACATTTTATCAAGGAGTCTTAAGTTCAATTCCCAGCTCTATCCGTCTGTCAGCTGATGTACTCATGGTAAAAAAGAAGGCCACACTGAGCTTTATAAAAAAAAATAAGTAAAGTAATGGTTCCTTTAATATGCATAGAAATTTGGGGCTCCCCTACAGGTCAACGCTATGTGGACGAAGTTCTTCACCCACATGCTCTGCCATTCTATCGGACTGTTTGAAACATTTTCTCGTCAAGCAATGCTATGCTCCCCTATCTGCAATATGGCAAGGAACTGTTTGTAAGCTGGTCGATTCAAACCACTTTGACTGGACATTCGGATCTCGCTCCATCTCTAATCATACCCCTTTGGATATTTGAGAGTCAGGTGCATGACTTGTATCCCTTCCAATCTGCCACATTACCCGATAGGGAATGCCAGCTGGTTTAATAATGGTAGCGCATTCCACGAGTGGGGGGATACAAATGTATACCCAGGCTTCTAAAGCATGCGCAAAAGGCTCATATAATGCATTAATAAAGGTGACGGTAATACAGGATATGACTTACAATATATAAATTTGTTATAATATGTTCATATCCAGAGTTATTTACAACAAAGCTGATGAATTGTGGTGGCCTTCATTTTATTAGCATGAGTATCTGAAATGCTTCAAAAGCAGAATGACTGCCAGTTGAGCCTTCGGGTGCTCCTGGACATAAAACAAAGGAAAATATAAACCCACCTGGACCAGTACCGGTAACAGCCAAGGAACAGCCATAAAAACAGTATAATTCAGAGGGGTTGGGTTGGACAATGAATCTGGTCCCAATGGAACATCATGAGTTGTATTGGTTTCCATAGAAATAAGCCAATGGACCCTACCCTGGGAAAAATGAACCGGCCCATAGAATTTTTTCAGCTTCCTTTAAAATAGACACAATTTTCATTGTTCTTTAAAATACGTTTGGTGAACTATACGTTTGTTCGACCTACTGCTGTGTCTGTGCCATATCTCTTACAAGGGTAGACGGAATTCATTACAATTTTACAGGATTATAACCTTAGCACGAAGGTGTGTGATGAATAACACCTAGTCACCGACTCCATCGGTCAAGGTCACAACAGTTTACTTAAATCAAACTCTTATCCTGGGTTTCGTGTCCGGGCCACATCTCCTACAAGGGTAGGCCTTCAATATAACTTCACACGACTATTGGTGATAGCATGAAGGCGTGCCATGACCAAACACGTACATTTAGAAGCTAAACGTGAGACAAAACCTGTCCTTGGGTTTAAAGTGCATCTAACATGAAAGCTTTTGGTTTTCATGCAATTTAGATATAATTTTCACGACATTTCATATCTCAGTGAAATGCAGAAAAATAACTTTCGATTCTTAAATACCCAACAGGGGACGAAGGCATTTCTTTCAGCATGCAAAGAGTAAAACAGGAACTGAGAAAAACAAGTGCTAAAACAGAAGTAAATTGTTTGATTCCATTTTTAGATGGCAATTTTCAATTGGAATTAAATGCTATAGGTCACAGACCTGTAATTGTAAAAAGGGCAGTGATTGGCTCAAAAGGTGGATGGAAGCTCAGCAGAATATTTTCAAGTTGTAAGTTGTTTCATAAATGGTCAATAATAAAACTAGAAAATATATTGTATTTATTAGACGGGTATATCTTTGCTGAACTTTTTGAAGCAACATCTCATTGCTTTTGTTGATTAAGTCAATTGGTGTTGCTTAGAAAAAAGGACCTTGCATTCTGGTATTTTTTTCAGTAGGATTTTCCTCTCAGGTAGGGTGCCCAACTTCAGAGGCTAAAAAGTGGTAAAACATGGTGGTCACTGGGGTATCGCATTCTTGTTTATTGATTAAACTAGGTCCAATCTGTAACTCTATGGCAGCCTCATTGTGATTGAAGAGTTGTGAGGACCACAGCCTGCTTAAAAGCTATAATGGAGGTCTCTGGAAAAACAATTACAGGTCTGGGCCCTGAAGAAGAATATCAGGCCTGTTTTGTTGGATACCTTGGTTGCTATGTATGTGACCTGTTATATGTTTTTTATGCATTGTTTTGATTTCAGCAAGTCAAATAATGATTTTCGCTTTCAAAAAGTCCACTTTCTTAAAAAAATCATTAAGACTGACGAAAAGAGCCTTAATAGTAGGTAGGGGGTGATGGTTGGCTCCGTTTTGCACTACATATTGGACTTGAAGCATGTAAGTTGCACTTCTGCACTATGAGTCTATACTGTAAGCATACTTTCATTTATCAGAAACTCACTGGTTCCCAAATCTGAGCATTTGTGTTTTTTATTATTATGCTAGAGCATTTCTGGAGTATGTGTTCTTGTGATTGTCAAAATATGGTAAAAAGGGCCCTTTCGAAGTTTCCGTTAACCGCAGTGGTGGTCACTTTATTGAGTTGAATGCAATTTAGTTGAAAAGTCTTACATGTGTTAAACCCATATTTGCATGCTCTTTTATTGTCATGTGCATAAGTTGAACTTAGAGATAGCACAAGAGAATGTCATATTACAAAATATGACATTGACATTTGACAGATTGACCACTCAATTGAGTAACAGTAAAGAACAACTTGGAAACCTGTATGATATTGCACCCTCTACTTTGTTTAGTAGTCCATTTGGACCAGTTTGGGTTGATTTGCCGTCCAAATTGACCCTTGACCTTGTTGATGACCTTGACCTTGATAAGAGGGGCCATTTCAGAAGGATATAGGTATGCATATTTGTCCGTTTTAATCTTTACTATTCAATCCGGCAACATAAATGTCACTTTGAAAAGTGGCATAATGAAACTGCAGCAGTATACCTATTCACAGGCATAGTTTTACCAAACTTACATCTTGCCATTTGTAAAATAAGTATTTTGGGCTAGAATTTTTTAAACTTTGTCAATAGTATGATGTTTTCCCTGATCATTTGACCCATTTTACCTCAATGTATGACAAATAGGTCATTAATTGTAGAAAGTGTACCTTTTTTTGACCAATACAATTGCAAAGTGACATTGACCTTTGACCTCTATGACCTTGATATTTCCCTTTCACTGACCTTGACCTTGCAGCATCCTGGCTGTAGTAGTTTTTCCGCAGCTAGGTCTTCAGAAAAAAATGTAAGTGGCCAAAATGCCATGTCGGTGAGCATAGCCCCTGTGCATGGAAACTAGCTTTGCTCTTCACCCCCTCTGGCTGTTACATAATATTAGCATTTGTCACCTTAATTAGCAGAAATTGCTTTATTTTGCACAAATGAACCTTTTTATGTGATTAGAAGTTGGTTCAATGCGTGATGAAAGGATTATATGTCCCATAGCTAGGAGCAAGTAATTTTGGCCTTGTCAATGGAAGTGGGTGTGGTAACTCCACATTAGACTCATGCAGGTAAAACACATGCATCTTTTCGGTATAGTATATTGTAAGGTGGTGTTATAAGCTTTGATGAGTGAAATTAAAAGCTTTTCTGATATATAATAAAAGAGATATAAGAAAATGAATATGCTCACTTTTCCTTTTCATTATTTTGCTGTACATTGAGTTTACCAGTATTATGTGTAGTGGGGTAGGGTTGTTTAAAGGGTTCCCTAGAATAACTTTGGGGTAAATGATGCAAACATACAATATAAATGTGCTTTAAAATGTTTAATTGTTTGAATTAAACTATTTTCTTGGTCCTTTATCTGAAATATGGTATGTCTATAGGTCACAGACTTGTAATTGTAAAAAGGGCAGTGTTTGGCTCAAAAGGTGAATGGAAGCTCAGCAGAATATTTTTAAGTTGTAAGTTGTTTCATGATGGGTCAAAATTAAAACTAGGAAATATATTGTATTTATTAGACGGGTATGTATTTGCTGGACTTTTTGAAACAACATCTCATTGC
Organism: Loripinus fragilis; assembly: GCA_964019695.1. Taxonomy (NCBI): domain Eukaryota; kingdom Metazoa; phylum Mollusca; class Bivalvia; order Lucinida; family Lucinidae; genus Loripinus; species Loripinus fragilis. The sequence continues at coordinate 13,968,721 of OZ026515.1, read as the reverse complement.
TTTTGTTGATTAAGTTAATTGGTGTGGCTTAGAAAAAAGAACCTTGCATTCTGGTATTTTTTCAGTAGAAATTTCCTCTGATGTAGGTTGCTTACCTCCAGAGGCCAAAAAGTGGTAAAACATGGTGGTCACCGGGGTATCGCATTCTTGTTTATTGATTAAACTAGGTCCAATCTGTAACTCGATGGCTGTGATTGAAGAGTTGTGAGGACAACAGCCTGCTTAAAAGCTATAATAGAGGTCTATGGGAAAACAATTACAGGTCTGGGCCCTGTAGTATCCTATATATAACACGTACACTTAGTTCGTTTTTCGAAGCTAGATGTGGCAAATTGCCGGAAACATACTAATTGAAATAATAGATACAAAAGTATTATTTTTGCTCAGAGCTACTTTTCTATTTTAGTTGGTCATTTTCTTGTTTTCTTTTGCAGTTGACTTGTTACCTTGTCCAACCGCTCTAGGTATGTATATATCTCTATCTTGATGCGTCCACATTTAGTGCTCATTATACATAAATGATTACAAATAAAATGTGTTTGACCTGCGCAAGGAGACACTCCTTCCAGTCTTACCAGTGCATACATTTACATTGGTCGCACGAACGACATATAAATGCATATTCTTGCAAAGGTGTCTATTCGTATAGCTGTTTACACTTACACACATTGTCAAATGAACGAAAATCCATTTTTAAATCAGGAGATTCACGTGCTGTTTGAACTTGAAAATACTTAAAATGAGCCCTGCATAATTTGCATGACGTTATTTACGGAAAGCATTGTGGACCAGACTGATCATTTCGCCAAAGTTTTTGTTCGCGAAAACGTTGCGTACGGTTATGACGTTGTGACGCCGTTATGGCGTTCGAAAGTACACAGCCGACACCATTTTGTTTAGAGAAATGTAGTGTAAGAAAATGGACGATTAAATGTTTTAGGCGCGTTTTCAGTGCGAATTGGGCTGGAATAAGGTAAAATATGCAAGAATAACGATCACACATGTGTGTTTCATTGCATTAACGCTTGTCCAGTCCCTCGGATAATGTTGAACACTCCGTCTATCGGCCTCGTGTTCAACAACAGCATCCTCGGGACCCAGCAAATGCTAATGCATGAATAAACATGTGTGATCCATATATTTTATAGAACCACCCAGAACTTCTAGCCCAAGACAAATACACGCCTACCAAATTGTCAGTTGCTCAACCGTTGGTTGAGCGAAAAAAACAATTCGAGTGTCGTCCGGTTGAGATTTTGAGGAGCTAAAAAGATGAAGAAATGTTGCATGTTCTGTATATTATAATTGATATTTCTTGATATTTCTTGAAGAGAATCAAAAATCGGGGAATGTCATGCAGCCTCTTACAGGTCTTACGGGTCCCTACGTTTATGGTGTAAATAGGAGACCAGAGAGTTTTCTCCTTTTGTCAGATTTACTTTTTGCGAGAGGAAGGTGTACCAGAAGCAGATATATTATCATTTAACATAAGCAAATATGCTTTGACAATTTGACTTAGTCTCTTAATACGAGCTGATAAATTCCATTTCTGATAAATTATTATCTTCACATCTAAATTGCATTAAATACAAAAAGTTTTGAAATAAAAAAGAACACCATTTGGTGTATCAATTAGGATATTTAGCAATATTAAGAATACCTTTAAGTTTGTATCATACATTACATATTGGCAATCAAACATCAACATGATATTCTACACCAGAAACAACGTATAGTACCCCCTTTCAGTCTTGCTTATCGATAATATGCTCATATATGGTGTTTAAAAGCATACGGATAGGATTGCATGCTGTATTTTAAAATGAAAAGATTCCTTCCTTACATAACGTTTTCTCAAGTGTTGTCACATTCAACAGCTTATAACTCTAAGAGTTTTTGTGATAGAAGCAAGCTGTTTACAGTTTTGGAATGGTCAGTAAATTGCCTTTCAGAAACATCTTAATTAAAATATCTATTGAAAAAAATCATCAAATGAAACTATTTAACAAAATTACAATGATTTTATAGGGTGTAGTTGAAAATGTAACGTAAATGACACCATTATGGGCCTAAATAACTTTGAAAAACATCAATATCTGCAGGGATTGAACTGTTCTTGTATATCACATGACTATTTAGCCAATTTAAATTGTTCAAGTACTACCTTAGCAGCCTTAATTACACATTTTTTAAACTGATGGTAACATAATTCACACGCTGTAACACCCAAACGTCCCAGCCGCCAGAGAGCTAACATGTTTCAAAAAGCTCGTTAGATAATACGCTTTATGAAAAGCATGCTCTACAAAAGTCTGGGGGAGCAAAACCCTTAGTAGCTCATAGCCTAATTCTTCAGCACAAATGGTTTCCCTTACGAGATGGCAAATGAGATACATCGCGCCAATAAGACTGCTCTTGATCAAATCTTAGAAGCGAACATTAGTGTTGAAACATTACCAGCATCTGATGTAAACAAATTCACGATCATTGACATTGAATCTCCTGCCCAAGAGACCGGAAATTCAGTTAATAGGTTTGGACGAAAATAAAGCAGACTTACGATGAGACTGCTATCTGACAGGCTGCTGATAAAAACATTATTACTGCGGATTCGAGAGTAGTGAACTGGTAGAATGTGTACTTGATCGGAACCCTGGCATACATAGTGCTACGCTTGAAGAGACAGATCCATATATTCTGCTTCACGCAAAATACCCGTTGCTGCACGGATTTGAACGAGTTATCGTTGTTTCTGCTGTACTAGTGTTCTTACTTCATTTTAAACATCGACTGCCCTTGGAAATATGGTTCTTGTCCCACTAACATAATATCGTGTAAATTCATTATAGACGTTTTTGCTGGATTAAGGTTGGCAACATACTTTTATACGAAAAATATTGAAGCATCTCCATTGTCTATTTACAATCAAAAGCATTAGGTGCATTTTACACGCTAAAATAGTGCACAGGCACACTGATCACACAGATCGAATCAGGTATTGTAGATAAAGCTTTTTTACATTCTTTGATGTAAACCACATCTTCTTTAGCCCTTCAACTGATGCTGTATTAAATTACAATTGTTAAGCCGAATGTATCTCCCATTTGCCCGTGGTTTGAACATCATAGCTAGGTGGCTAAGAGCCAAATTTTGGCCTGATTGTGCTATTCCGGATACAAGCATGAAATTTTGCACACTTGTAGACCATGACTGACTAAGCAGAATAGGATATAGAATCACATTTGGAAATGACTATTGCGCTAGCGCAAAGCATTTTCTGATTTCAGGCTGTTATCATAGAGCTTTCATATAGTTTGACTTAAAAGAATGGGTCATGTTTGCTGTAGAATAATAGAATGTGGCAGAACTGATGTTAATTGTTTGTAGTTTAGTCCTCTTTACTCTTTAATTGCTGCGCATGCGCATAAAATTTGATTTTTGTACAAAGATGGTATTCTGTTTCTCTTTTATTGTAAACTGCGCAAAACCCGATGCCCCTATCAAAGAACCAAAGCATGTCTTCAATATAGGGACCTACAGACCTGTTTATATGCGCATGCGCAGTGGGTTTCTTTAAACCGGATGTTGTTGAGACAATAAACAAAGCCCCATCTAATTACAAGTATAAGCTTTCACAAAAAAGCTCTGTCTGTGCTAAACATATACTTAAACGCAAAAGTTTCGCAACTCGTACTATAATGCTATTTCCTTCTTTTTGAGCCCAAAATTTTACTCCATGATATTATGATTTACAAGTCCAATGATTTGCCGTCCAAACAACATGAAAATCAGACCAGTGAAACTTACGATTGCCAATCTTCGACAAGAAATGTAAGGCAACCCAAATTTGAAAAGTCACAGAGTTACAATACCGTACATTTTATCGAGTCACAGTGTTACACCACCTTACATTTTATTCGGAAAAGGTGTTTAACCGTTAGCTGTTTTCAAAATCAAAAGGGCAGACAAATCCAAGCAGGTTATTTTATGCATTTGGTAACGTTCATTACGTCAACGTAAAGCCTTCAATATTTGACGTAATTGGGCGTTTAAGTACAACTGAATATCAATAATCGAGTTTTTAATGTCACAAGTAAAAACCTTGACCACATTGCATAGAAGACAGAAGTATTGCGCGACATAATGGAATAACATGAACAATTTTGATAAATTGGTTGACGTTAACAAAGAAACACAGCGACTTTGAGCGTTGATAAACGTTAATTGTTAAACCTTAAAATGTTTTCCGTCAGATACGACATCTAGCTATCACATAGCACCATTTGTTTTCAAATCCAGATAACAATTTTTATGCTAGACGTAAATTGTTGAAAAACACTGACGTCATTATAACGTCAGAATGAAGAGTATGATCAAAACCGATTAATGGTAAATCATTCTGCATTGTGCAGGCGCATAAAATATGATTATATTAATATTCTAACATGGACCACATTGAAGAAAATACAGATATTAAACGGTTGCGAAACTTTTGCGTTTAAGTATATATAAAACGGTTATTAGACTTAAAAGTCAAGTTTTAAGCAAAGAGGGTAGTAGGCTTGTGACAGACATACAGACATACACTCAGTTTTTTTGCTCAAGCTCAAAGCCCTTGGAACACTGTACAGACGTGCTCACCACCTGAGTTACCAGAGGGTCCAAAGTCACCGCCGCATATTTTCTTTGTGTTGACCAATTTGGATTGTTTTGACTTGGGGACGTCTCTAAAAATTCATGTTTTAAGCCAAGGCAGTGACATAGCTTGTACGTATAGGTCACTGGCCAAGGGCAATATACATTTTTGATAGGCAAATAGACAGACTCACAGACAAACAGGTAGGCAGACATATATATTCAGCCGTGCTTGAGCTCACAGACCTCATATCACTGCATGTCCATGGACTGTCTCCAACTGTCAGTGAACTGTATGTATATTTCAAGTGTCTCACTTCCCGTAAACGAACCATACCAAACATCAGTTAGTCTACGCCAGTCTATTTTATGTGGGTATGATAACGTTTCTTCTTTTTTTTTTTTTTTTTTTTTGGGGGGGGGGGGGGCGGGGGGCCTGATATGCCTCATAGTTTTGGCTGTGAAGCTACTGAATGGCTTCTAGGCATTTGTTCCTCCTGTAAAAGATTTCGCACTTGGAGTCAGTGTTGTCATGTTGGATGGAGCCACCGTTGTTCAGATACTAAAAGGTGTAGGGGCTAGCACTGTTCAGTGAACAGTATACCAACGATGTTTTTAAAATGTTACGTAATATCCACTTTTTGTGCAGTTGATCGAGTGGATTTAGTGTGCGTCATATGTTAGGCGCACAGCTTAAAAGCATCAACAAGGGAAAAAGAGGAAACGACATCCACTGGCGGGTCGGTCGATCAAATAACTGTCGTACTGTAAACTGGCAACATTTCTTGTGAGAGGATGACAATATACTACATTTGTGTATTTCATTATCTTTCCAACTGCTGTGTTTCCTGGACATAAGCTATGCCAACTAAGAAACAATAACCACAGTTTGAGATCAGGTGTGACACGATGAGAGTGCGACAATACTCTTGAGAGAACCCTGCACTTTACGGGAGAAGAAGCTCGGGTCTTGGTGTGTCCAACTTGCGATATGCCTTCATTTGCGCCTTGTTTACACGAGGAGGCAGATACAAGAATATTTGCTCGTGCTACGGAAGTAGCTAAAAGGCCTAACAAGAAAAAAAAGCAGTTGCGCTGTTGATACTGATGTAGTAGTTCTGGTCATACCTGTGGTGCAACAGCTGTGAATGGATATACTGCGGGGTGGCAAAAATCGCCCGCTATCGTTGGTGTGAAATCATATTGTCTTGCTTTTGTCATTCACTCACAGGGTACAATAAAACATCCTTTCTCCTTGGTCGTGGAAAAAGATGGGTAAGCTTTCCAGCTGTAACTGGGTATTTTGTAAAAATGAACTCTGACCCTGAAAAGCCACCTACGGACTACCTTTGCACCATTGAATGATTCATCACAGTACTATATGGTAGAATAAGCAAGCACCTTCATGAACATAGACATGGCTAGAAAACATTTGTTTACCAAAAAGGTTTGTTCGATTACGTAGGTGGTTTTGTACCAGCACATTTTAACGGCAGCATATCAAGGCTCATGTGTGTGGGCCAGCGCTAGAACAGGGGACATGATCACCAAGTCCAGTAAATTGTGATGGATAGAACTAGACACTGGACTGTACAGTCCACTGAGGTAAACCATACCACAAGCATCAACATATTCTCTTGATCTTCTGAGATATGGCTGTCTTCACGGTTGCAGAAGTAGAAAATGCAGCTCTCCAATATACGACCTTTTGTTTCTGTAGTGGCAACCTTTAACACTGCATTTCTGTTAATTGATGATTTTTTTAAACTAGGTAATGTTAAATAACTGAAAATCATTTGAGAAGGCTGTGTCATATCAGCTTACATACAAATTATGGCACATATTGCCAGCTCTCTTGGTTAAATGTCACTTTGAAAGTGTATATGTTTGCATATAAGATCAACGTGATCTTGTCATCTTGGCCCAGGTGCTAAGCAACCAAAAATAAACGCATAACAATGCATGGACATAAGTCCAAAAGACAGTCAAACACTCTTCAGTAAACTCAAAACATGAGTTACAGTCGAAGTTAAATGACGGTATGTAGTCATTCAAGAACAGGATGGGTAAACCATGCATGCCCCCAGCATAACAAGAGAAATTCATTCATGTCAAATACTGCGCTAGAGAACCACTGTCCTCGAACAGCATGGTCATTGCGGGTTGACTGCTGTCAACGAGGGAAAATATATATTGTTTAAATAAGAAAGAGGGCAAAGATCAGGAATCGATAAATCAAGCACCACACCTGACCCAGGATACCAATGGGAAAGTGACAACGTCACAATTAGACATTGCAAACGAGAGCCAAGAGTTCAGCCCTTTCCCAGCAGGTGACCACAAGGCATCAACAAACAGACGTGCATGAAAGCATTACAAAACAAGACAGAAATAACATAAATGATCTACAAAAGAAGCACCGCCTTTGAACGGTCAGTAAAAATATTTTACTGGAAGGCTTAAACCGGTTTAAAGGTCACCAAACCTCACCCTTAGTCCAGATGTGAATCAAGGCACATAGTAAGTCTACATGGCTGTTAAAAAGGGTAATATTTTTGTCAATTTTTACTTTTGACCATATTCAGTGCTTATTATTGTTACATATATCCAGCTGTGTATCTGCTTAACAATGATTTATGTGAGTTAAGCGTTAGTCGATAGAGCACCTGAGGTATGCCAAACAGGTGATATTTTTTTGCTGAAAAAAAGGATGGAAGGCATTTTTGTTTATGTTCTGGAATATATGCCTACTTTAGTTAGTTTAGATAAAATGCAAAATGTTAGTAGTTTAATGCGCAAAAGTTCGAAATCTGAGGGCAGAGCATTTTGAAAGTTATTCGATTGAAACTGGTTTAAGCCCTCCCGTAAAATACTTTTACTGACCGTTCCAAGGCGGTACTTCTTTGATGGATCATTTGTGTTATTTCTGTATTGTGTTTGTCATGCTTTCGCCTCTCTTCATCACCTGCTGGGAAAGGGCCGACCTCTTGGCACTCATTTGTGGTGTTAAATTGTGTAATAGTTACTTTCCCATTTGGTATCCTTGGTCAGGTGTGGTACTTGATTATATCGATTCCTGATCTTTGCTCCTTTTCTTACTTTCATACTGTACGCATAGTACTACATATGTCAGCTGTTCTGGTCCAGTGACCGGGTCATAGATTGCATACAAATTGATTGTATTTAGACCCTCGACTACTAGTACAATGCCCTTGACTACTCAAATTTTGCGTACAGCTACAAAATGGCCTGCAACTTCACAAAAAAACAAACAGAAATTAAACAGAAATATGCAAAACATTCTATGCATTTACTCATTTGTATTCTTTATTATGTGATGCTATTAAATCATAACTAATGACTTAAATTCGTCTCATTAATCTGTGAACACATTTCGTATACATAAAAAATCCCACAGGCTATCCAGAAATTGGCTGGTACTTAGCTAGTTTTAGACTTTAAAGGCTCAACTTGACCCAGAATGGACTACAATACCTAAGTGATAATTGCAACTGAAAACATCATCATCAAAATTAATATCTGAAAAGAACTAGCTCATAGAATGGAACACAGTAAACCAAAGTAATATAGTGTGTGCCCTCATTGACTGCAACCGACCCACGATGACTGCACTGTTCTAGTACAGTGGCTCTCTAGCGTGATGCACGCGCAGCAAAAATTATTGGATAAATGATTGTACAGAAACACATATATTTCCCAGTCAAAAGATATAAGTTTTCCATTTATTCAATGGTTTCTACCGTTTTGACATCATTAAACGAGATAACCAGAAGTATTAGTTAGTTTGCGCATGCGTAATTATGGAAAATATTCTAAAATATATTTGTTTATGTCTTTTAGGACATCTAGAGATATAATGGGTCGATTTTTTACCATGTTAAACGCAAGTATTGGTCTGTGTAGTCAAGTGAGACCAAATTTTCTATAACAGAAGTGAATTCTGCCGTGCGCATGCGCAGAGGAAATTTGTCGAAGTGGTTCTATACTTAAAAATTATCAGCTTACCAACCTAAACAAGTGTGGAATGCTCCATGCTTGTATCCATAATAGCACAATCTTGGCTCTTAGCCGCCTAGTTATCATTATGTATATTTTGAATAATGCATATGTTTGTCCATTCATAGTCACAATATTGCAAAACTCACAGTTTGAAAATTTGACTTTTTGACATTTGGTAAATATGCCAAAATCAATTCAGGATTATTTGTTATTATTGATAAGCATTATGGCACCATATGCCTCAAAAGTGCACACACTTTATAAATGTCTCCAAAACTACCTGTCTATTAATTTAAGCACCCACGTGACGTTGGATGCTTTAAGTTCTAAGGCTGTATGTTTGTTGTTGATTATTGCTACTATTGTGTATGCATTTTGTGTTGGGTCCTTGTGTTGTAATGTTGTTCTGAGTGTTCTCTCTAGTTTTTTTTCAATAATCTTGTTGAGGATGAGAGAGTCGGCTGTTTTACTTTAATTTATCATATGGCGTCGTGTCTGGGAGTAAAATAACGCCATGCAATAAAATCGATAAACCACTAGTGGTTTGCAGATTTACGGGAAACGTTATGACGTCCATAACAACGTTGCGTACATAATGACAAAATTCTAACGTTTTAATGGCAGAAATGAGATTTCAAAGTTATCTTAATGTCATATGATAAATAAAATCTAACATTCGTGCCCTTGTATTATTGAATTTATTAAACTCATTGCAAATAAAGAGACAAAATGCTCGACAAGCCTCGCATTTTATCTATTTCCCCTACTCGTTTAATAAATTAAATAAAACATGAGCACTCATGTAAGATCCTCTATTTTGTTCTTGTTGTCGTGCAGCTTTCTGTGTTTTGTCTCTCCTCCTCGTGGAGCCATGGGTTGGTTTGAAATCGTTGGCTGTAGCATTGTCCGGTTATACTTTATTGAGTTTTCCAAGTGTAAACACTATGTCGGTCGTGCTGCAGCTTTATATATACATGTAAATAATTTGTAAAACAAAGTCATTGACTAAGCATGATAATGATACTTATAATAACATGCTGGCAAAGTATTTTGCTTGGGAACATATTTATTGTGGTAAAAATAAGTGAGTGGTTAAATGTCATGATGTTGGTCGAATCCATTATCTTCTTTTA
>OZ026515.1:13900638-13958910 GCA_964019695.1 Loripinus fragilis | reverse complement strand
CGAGTGAAGCGAAAAATGTATATTTCATCAAATATATTTTTTTCGCTTTACTCAATGAAATAAATGTCATATCGATAAACTACTTGTGGCTTACATATTTACAGTAGTAACCTTGTGTAATTAACATTCTGCTCGTTTCATCGAATAGAGCAGAATATTTGTCTAGTCGGTACTAGCATTAACAAAGGTTGTGCAGTATATTATAACTCAGTCGTCATGCACGGACTGAGAATAATCAGGTATTTGTGAAGGAAGTGTCGTGAAAAATCAGTTCTAAGGCGGCTTCACGGACGTGAGCAACACACAAAAAGCGAAGGACGTTTGTCTATATTTCTGGAGTAAGAAGATAACATGGCATCGACCTAGGGTATTAAGGTGGGTGTTCACACTATTTGGTGCATTTTTGGCCAATTCAAATTTGTACAAAAAGACCATTTTCAAAGAAATACCAACCAAAGCTATATATCAATTTGAAGAGTGTTTGTTTTGCAATACATCCAAGCTATTATTTAACAAAAACATGATTTCCATTTTATAATATTCCACTCGAAAAAGATGGTATTGCTAAGCTGGGAAATAAAATTGTTTTCAAAAAGGGAAACATATATACATGTAATAATACTTGCAAAAGCTTGTTTATGAGCATGCTGAGTACATCTGCTAATTTTTAATTTATTTCAATGCATTGTTAAACCATATAAACCAAAAGCCAATTTTCAAATATTGTTAGAAAAATGGAGGAAAGGTTTATCAAAAAAGTAGTCCCGCTTTACAATTTTATGTGTATGGTGGACAAAGCATGCCATATCACTTCTACAAATTACATGCATTTTAAAACTAAAGAAATATGTTAGCTAAATTCAAAAAGATGAAAATACTTGTGAGTTCGAAAAGTATGGTGAGTAATAAATGCCATAAAAGGGACTTAACAACAGCCAATTTGGTATTTAGACTTAAAAGTTGCTGCTTATTATAATTCTGACACACCTCGTCCATATAGCCAATTGTTAAACCCAGTGACTTATCAGTTGATAAATCACTGCAGGGGCTGGACACGGACTGGTGTGACGTCATTTGGTAGCCAATGTAACCTATTACATAGGGCATTGTAACGTTGACACTAGACGTTGTAACGTCGTTTTTACAACGTTGTACATTCAAAACGTATCTCAGCTCATGATGGATTCTTATAGGCTCTGATGGATTCGTTCATATTTTTATGCCCGCTTTTTTCTTTCAGAAAAGTGTATATTAATTTCGTAGCAAAGTCGGTCCGTCTTCCGTCCGTCACGTTTCTTGTAAATGTATCATTTCCTAAACTGTTAGAGGTAGCAATTTCAAAAGTTTGTAGTATAATAGGTCACATGATGTAGAGGGTACTGGGAAACATTTGACCTCAAGGTCAAGGTCAAAGATCAAATAATACATTTTCTTGTAAATGTATCTCCTCCTAAACGGTTAGTGTTTAGGAGGAGAGTTAGAGTTACTTCAAACCTTGTAGCTGAATGGGTCACATGCTGTAGAGGGTACTGGGCAACATTTCGTGTGACCTTGACCCCAAGGTCAAAAGTCAAATATTGAACGTTCTAGTAAATACATCTCCTCTTAAACCTTTTGACGTAGCAACTTCAAACTTCGTAGCTGAATAGGTCACATGATGTAGAGGGTACTGGGCAACATTTCGTGTGACCTTGATCCTAAGGTCAAGGTCAAACATCAAATTATGTATTTTCTTGTTATTATATCTTCTCATAAACGGTTAGACATAGCAACTTCAAACTTTGTAGCTGGATAGGTCACATGATGTACAGGGTACTGGGCAACATATTGAAAATTGAATTTTCTTTCCTAAACCTTTTGACGTAGTTACTTCAAACTCTGTATGTGCATATGTCACATGGTGTAGTAGAGGGCACTAAGCAACATTTCGTGTGACCTTGACCCGAAAGGTCAAGGTCAAATAATGCATTCTCTTGTAAATGCATTTTCTCCTTAACCATAGGATGTAGCAACATCAAACTTTGCTGGTGCATAGGTCACATAAAGTCGAGGGTACTGGGTAACATTTTGTGTGACCTTGACCCCCTTGACCTTGGGCTCAAGGTCAAATAATGTATTTTCTTCTTAATGCATCTCCTTAACCATTGGTCGTAGCAGCTTCAAACTTTGCAGTTACATAAGTCACACAATGTAGATGGCAATGTTTCATGTGACCTTGAAATTGGGTCAAGGTTAAATCAAATATTTCTTGTAAATGCATTTCCTCCTAAACCCTTGTAAATAGCAGCTTCAAACTTTGCTGGTGCATAGGTCATATAATGTAAAGGATACTGGGCAATGTTTCCTGTTTGTCCATGACCTAAGGTCAAGGTCAAAAGTGAAATAATCTACTTTCTTGTAAATGCATCTCCTCTTAAACGGTTGGACGTAGCAACTTCAAACTTTGCAGATGCTTTGGTAAGCTCAAAAGCGGGTATTTGCGATGGTGTACCATCGACTGAAGTCTTTCTGTATTTCTGTATTTAGGCCATCAGGCCATATATTCCCACAGGTACGGTTCTAGTTCTAATCTTTTTTTGTGTTAGAATCGAAATAAATTCGCACTGGCAGTGAGTTGTTGCTTAACATATCACAGACTGTTTCTTTGGCACCAAAATCGCGTACGCCTCTTCCGCGCCTGCGCCTCCTTTGTGCTGGCAATTTCTGTGCTTACTTTGTGGTACGAACCATTAAGAGGCAAAACAAGCCTCGCCCCTTCCAGCCTAGGTCGAAAGTCGGCAAGCTCGGTGTACGCGGATAGTGCTCCTATTGGGAGAGCCGTTCACGTGAGAATCTCCAATAAAACGTAATCGCCGTTTCACAGCATTGAGACATTGGAACCCTTTTTTTCAGCTCAAATTTACGAAACCCGAAACAGCTACTTAAATTGATAGATAATAATATTTTAATGATTTAAGCTTCAAAAATATGTTTATTTGATTGATTGATTGAGTTAAGGCTTAATGTCCTAGTCATCAATAATTCAGTCGTGTTGGGACTCCTTCCAGAGAAAGGAGAGAGAAAAGAATAAGATCACTCTACCCCCCCCCCCACACCAAATTTTCCTCAAGAGAAACGAATTCCACCTTGCCAACAAATAAAATGACAGGGTCACATCCCTGAAAGCTAAAGCAAATAATGCACACCCTAATGCTTTATCCTGACTTATGTGTAAGGCTATTATAGGAAGTGAAGTTAAAATGCCAAAATAACATGACGTTATTGTAAAACACCAAAATGACTTTGACGTTATTGTACACAGTAGCTAGGGTCTGCTGCTTAAATGCCATGCATATCGGACTTTTCGACAGTAAAACATAACTCTTTGGATTCTGGGATTAATTGTTTATACTTTTCTGCATGATTTGTATTTTTTCTTTTAATCAGAATATCATCAGTGTCAAACAATTTAGATCAATATCAGGTCCATCAGGCCTAATCTGTGTTCAAACCTGTTTGCAAAAGGATAAAATATCTAATAGGAATTCAAAGTGTCGAACACAGTTTGGATTGAGATCATGCCGGACACCATGTCGGGCTTGATCTGGGTTTAAACTTTTTGCTAAAGAAAAAAAAACTGCTTTGACAAATTCACTAAGATATACGGTAAATGTTCAAAAAATTGAACACTCTGAAATTTTGAACACTTAAAATTATTGTCGAAAATATTTTTTAAAACATTCTGAAATATAGAACCCTGCCCTTTTTATAGAAGGTGAATTTCTAAAACTATGACACGCGGAAAATCGATGCCCCTTTATATGTTTGTCCCATCCTTGTTCTACCGTACTGCACTTGAACGGTTGTGCCATAGGCAGGCTACGTTTGGAAGGTTCCATTCTACGTAGATGACCAATCTTGCAACGATGTTCTTTTTCGTATGCATGCAGAGCACGCGAGAAAACGCCCGTCCAAGCGTGTGTTCACCATGTAGGACCTAGGTCATACACTGCCTGGTCATAACTTCTTGTCGTACTAAGCCAATTTCGCCACACGTCATTCTTATATAATTGCCTTTATGTACGATTCTCATATGAGTCTAATATAATTCTCATATGTAAACCTGAATATATGATTTTACTATGTGCAGTTTCATATGAATTTTATATAATATGATTTATATGATATTTACATGTTCACAAAATCATATAATTTTTTTATGTAATGTATATCATATGAAACCAATGTAAAGTTTATATGATCATTATATGTGTGATATTTCATATAATTATGACATAAATGAATTTATATGAATTGTTGATAAAAATAAGATCATATAAGTTTTATATGTAAATTAATATATGTGATAATCATGTGTGGTGAATTAAGTTTTGTAACATTTTTATAATTTTCAAATACAGTGCATTACACATCATCCTCATGTGACTGCCTTTTTATATAAATTTTATATACTGCCTTTTTATATAAATTTTATATAAAGGCACTCATATGATATTTATATAAAAGGGCAATCATATGATTTTCATATAATTATTATATGAGTATTATGTAAAAATGCTTATCAATATCATATGATTATTATATGTATTTCAGATTACGTAAAAATCATATCATTTTCATATGAAAATTATATAATCTGTTTTATATGATCCACATGCGGCTGCCTTTTTTAACAAGTATTATATAAAAGTTTTTATATAAGAATCATATGATTATTATATGATTTTTACGTGTGGCGAAATTTGTTGTGTAGACGTAATTAAGCCATATAAACCACACCGTTAAACAACAGTATTGATATGCTTGTGAATGCTAAATAAGTTTGCTTATAAACAAAAGGTCCTTTTTCCACGTTGTGGTCCGAGTCGTGAAGCATATAAGTAATCCATTCAACACACTATGATGCTTGAGCTGTACTGCTTGAGCCAACATCTACTCTCCAGCGTTATGTGTGGCACAGTCAGCAATGAATGGTGTTTTAAGAGTGCACATCCAAGTACCAAAATATGATAAAAATATGTCCGTTGACAGTTTAATTTAAATTGAGCAGGTTGACACATGGATGAAACGGCGCACTGCATGCATCTTGAAGAAAAGGTAGATGTGTGGTACTTTTCTGAAATGTTCTTTTCTTTGAGATATATGAGTATACCCAGCGTATTGTGCGCATCCGACGCAAATAGGTAGGACATGCGCTTATTAGATTAACTATTGGTATGCTTGTTTGCCCCAGATCAGGCCCAGCGAAACGTCGGACGATCATCTGGATCCAAACTGTCTGCAAACTTTGATAGCAGTTGGTAAAAGGAGAGAGAGAGAGAGAGCACACGAATCTTTTGTTTGATTTCTTAGAATCTCGAAGCACGATTTTTGGGTCAGTCTATTAATCTTGATAAAACTGCTTCCGATGAGGACCCAATGTATCCGCTTACTGAGAAATACTGAAAATCCATCTTATCGTACCATCAGTGTCAAAGAGTTTGTATGCATGCCCGGATCCAGAAAATTTTGTCAGAGGGAGTCAAACTTTTACACGTTTTTTTTTTAAATTTAATGAGGGGAGAGAGGATCAAAATACCCGCACTATAAGCGGGCCATCATCGGCCCGCCAGCGAAAAGCCATTTAAATGACGTTTCGCTAGAGTGCCAATATTGGCCATGCATAAAAATGTGGCTTGGTAGCTTTGTGATTTTTCAGCGGTCCGGACCAATTGCTAAAGAAACTATATTTTTGTGCTATTTTAGAAGGGGTCCTCCGGACCCCCTTACCCCCTCTCCCATTTGGATCCGCGCATGGTGTGGATGCAGAGTGAGGCCGGACATTATTATGTCCGGCTTGATCTGGTTCAAACTGTTTGCATAAAAAATCATTTTCCCGGGAACATCATCAATGGATCAACATCAGACCTGACGCTGTCAGATGCAGATCAAGCCCGACCTTTTTATGTCGGGCCTGATCTAGGTCCAAACTGTTTGCAAAAGTAATAATCAACTTTTTCAAGGGAGAGGCCCGAGGGCCTGTGAAGGGGAGACAATAATGATACGTCACCAAGGCATGTACCCATCTCTATACAAGATTGTAAGATACAAAATTTATAAAATACAACTGATCAGGCTAAAAATCCGTATTAGGATATCAACCAGTGGATCCAGATCAGGCCCGATCAAGTTTTGGCATTGTATAAATGCTACTTAATTTATTAGCAGGTGGATAGGTCAATAAATACAATTACAGCTTATTGAATAGTTATATGAAATAAGCAAAGCCAAAAGTATCCTCCGTACATATTTCCTATATTGTGTTTACAAATCAGGTCATGGCACCGCTTGTTAAACGAAACTTTTGCTGCCTTTATTCTGGAAATCGAAAAATAAATCAGTCTCGATTTTAACGTAAGTTGGTTTATAAAATGGTTATTCATACCTTGACATTCCTCTCCTGTCCATCAGAATCAAAAGATCGCTGCAAATCCGTTAGTTTTTGCGAGGAGAAAAGAACCGCTATGTTGTTGTTGTGTAAAGCTACAATCTCGTGCATGACCTCGCTAATGGATAGACACGACTATACATGAAGTAAAATAGTTCTTGAAACGGGTTTAAAAAGTATGAAAATAATCGCAATAAATTCAACATGCTTAATTATTTAGCCAAATTGAGTGTTGTTATGAATAGATATAAACTCAACTACATGGAAATTCGCCCAACATGAAAAAACAGTTTCATGTATAAATACGCTATGATCGCATTACATCATTCCATCGAAATTGGACATGCCGGTGTGTCAATATAATTGCGCCCCCATGTTAAAAAAAAATAAAGTTGATGGTAATTTTGATAGTTCTGAGTGAAATTGAATGGTCATATACTGATAAATTGTTTTGAAATTAGTGAAATAAATTATTTTGACGAAAAAAGTCCGTAAAACTGTTGAGAAAAGCGGATGGCGGGATGTCACTGTTCGAGAATTTTATCCGGCACTGTGCCGAATAAAAATGCCACTGAATCGCAAATTCAACTTCGAATGTCATGACATTATCGTAATTGGGAAGGATATGAAATATAGCGGATTAGCACATGAACCAGACCAGGTGGTGGTCTTTCGGATGGCATTTTTAAGCAACTCTGAAAATCATTTTATTTCATAAACATTTTGAAGTTCAAAGTCATGTATAATCATGTACTTTTTCTGACAAATTTGCAAAATACAACAAGATAAAAAATAGAAGCTGTTTTTTTAATCATTGCGATGGTTTGTAGTAGCTTTCTGTAGATTGATGCATGGCTTGGGAATGGGCGTCACTTTCGTAACGGAGTTTTGCTGACAGTAGATTTTTATCGAAAAAGTCTGAAGTGGTACGTTAACAGCAGATGTGCGTGAAGTTACCTAATCAATCAACAATCAACATTCAATGTCTAGCTAGACAATCGACATTCAGCTCAACATTCAATGTCTAGCTCGACAATCGACATTCAGCTCAACATTCAATGTCTAGCTAGACAATCGACATTCGGCTCAACATTCAATGTCTAGCTCGACAATCGACATTCAGCTCAACATTCAATGTCTAGCTAGACAATCGACATTCGGCTCAACATTCAATGTCTAGCTCGACAATCGACATTCAGCTCAACATTCAATGTCTAGCTAGACAATCAACATTCAGCTCAACATTCGAGTTAGCAATGCGTCCGAACTTCTGAAGCCGAATCTTGGCGAATGTTGAGCTAGACAATCAACATTCAGCTCAACATTCAATGTCTAGCTGGACAATCGACATTCGGCTCAACATTCAATGTCTAGCTCGACAATCAACATTCAGCTCAACATTCGAGTTAGCAATGAGTTCGAACTTCTGAAGCCGAATCTTGGCGAATGTTGAGCTAGACAATCGACATTCAGCTCAACATTCAATGTCTAGCTCGACATTCGGCTCCATATTGAATGTCTAGCTAGACAATCAACATTCAGCTCAACATTCGAGTTAGCAATCAGTCCGAACTTCTGAGGCCGAATCTTGGCGAATGTTGAGCTAGACAATCGACATTCAGCTCAACATTCAATGTCTAGCTAGACAATCGACATTCAGCTCAACATTCGAGTTAGCAATGTGTCCGAACTTCTGAAGCCGAATCTTGGCGAATGTTGAGCTAGACAATCGACATTCGGCTCAACATTCAATGTCTAGCTCGACAATCGACATTCGGCTCAACATTGAATGTCTAGCTAGACAATCAACATTCAGCTCAACATTCGAGTTAGCAATGCGTCCGAACTTCTGAAGCCGAATCTTGGCGAATGTTGAGCTAGACAATCAACATTCAGCTCAACATTCAATGTCTAGCTAGACAATCGACATTCGGCTCAACATTCAATGTCTAGCTCGACAATCAACATTCAGCTCATCATTCGAGTTAGCAATGAGTTCGAACTTCTGAAGCCGAATCTTGGCGAATAGTGAGCTAGACAATCGACATTCAGCTCAACATTCAATGTCTAGCTCGACATTCGGCTCCATATTGAATGTCTAGCTAGACAATCAACATTCAGCTCAACATTCGAGTAAGCAATCAGTCCGAACTTCTGAGGCCGAATCTTGGCGAATGTTGAGCTAGACAATCGACATTCAGCTCAACATTCAATGTCTAGCCAGACAATCGACATTCAGATCAACATTCGAGTTAGCAATGTGTCCGAACTTCTGAAGCCGAATCTTGGCGAATGTTGAGCTAGACAATCGACATTCGGCTCAACATTCAATGTCTAGCTCGACAATCAACATTCAGCTCAACATTCGAGTTAGCAATGAGTTCGAACTTCTGAAGCCGAATCTTGGCGAATGTTGAGCTAGACAATCGACATTCAGCTCAACATTCAATGTCTAGCTCGACATTCGGCTCCATATTGAATGTCTAGCTAGACAATCAACATTCAGCTCAACATTCGAGTTAGCAATCAGTCCGAACTTCTGAGGCCAATCTTGGCGAATGTTGAGCTAGACAATCGACATTCAGCTCAACATTCAATGTCTAGATAGACAATCGACATTCAGCTCAACATTCGAGTTAGCAATGTGTCCGAACTTCTGAAGCCGAAATTTGGCGAATGTTGAGCTAGACAATCGACATTCGGCTCAACATTCAATGTCTAGCTCGACATTCGGCTCAACATTGAATGTCTAGCTAGACAATCAACATTCAGCTCAACATTCGAGTTAGCAATGCGTCCGAACTTCTGAAGCCGAATCTTGGCGAATGTTGAGCTAGACAATCAACATTCAGCTCAACATTCAATGTCTAGCTAGACAATCGACATTCGGCTCAACATTCAATGTCTAGCTCGACAATCAACATTCAGCTCAACATTCGAGTTAGCAATGAGTTCGAACTTCTGAAGCCGAATCTTGGCGAATGTTGAGCTAGACAATCGACATTCAGCTCAACATTCAATGTCTAGCTCGACATTCGGCTCCATATTGAATGTCTAGCTAGACAATCAACATTCAGCTCAACATTCGAGTTAGCAATCAGTCCGAACTTCTGAGGCCGAATCTTGGCGAATGTTGAGCTAGACAATCGATATTCGGCTCAACACTATCGACATTCAGCTCAACATTCGAGTTAGCAATGTGTCCGAACTTCTGAAGCCGAATCTTGGCGAATGTTGAGCTAGACAATCGACATTCAGCTCAACATTCAATGTCTAGCTCGACAATCAACATTCAGCTCAACATTCGAGTTAGCAATGAGTTTGAACTTCTGAAGCCGAATCTTGGCGAATGTTGAGCTAGACAATCGACATTCGGCTCAACATTCAATGTCTAGCTCGACAATCGACATTCGGCTCAACATTGAACGTCTAGCTAAACAATCAGCATTCAGCTCAACATTCGAGTTAGCAATGCGTCCGAACTTCTGAAGCCGAATCTTGACGAATGTTGAGCTAGACAATCAACATTCAGCTCAACATTCAATGTCTAGCTAGACAATCGACATTCGGCTCAACATTCAATGTCTAGCTCGACAATCAACATTCAGCTCAACATTCGAGTTAGCAATGAGTTCGAACTTCTGAAGCCGAATCTTGGCGAATGTTGAGCTAGACAATCGACATTCAGCTCAACATTCAATGTCTAGCTCGACATTCGGCTCCATATTGAATGTCTAGCTAGACAATCAACATTCAGCTCAACATTCGAGTTAGCAATCAATCGAACTTCTGAGGCCGAATCTTGGCGAATGTTGAGCTAGACAATCAACAGTCAGCTCAACATTCAATGTCTAGCTAGACAATCGACATTCGGCTCAACATTCAATGTCTAGCTCGACAATCAACATTCAGCTCAACATTCGAGTTAGCAATGAGTTCGAACTTCTGAAGCCGAATCTTGGCGAATGTTGAGCTAGACAATCGACATTCAGCTCAACATTCAATGTCTAGCTCGACATTCGGCTCCATATTGAATGTCTAGCTAGACAATCAACATTCAGCTCAACATTCGAGTTAGCAATCAATCGAACTTCTGAGGCCGAATCTTGGCGAATGTTGAGCTAGACAATCGACATTCAGCTCAACATTCAATGTCTAGCTAGACAATCGACATTCAGCTCAACATTCGAGTTAGCAATGTGTCCGAACTTCTGAAGCCGAGTCTTGGCGAATGTTGAGCTAGACAATCGACATTCGGCTCAACATTCAATGTCTAGCTCGACAATCGACATTCGGCTCAACATTCAATGTCTAGCTCGACAATCAACATTCAGCTCAACATTCGAGTAAGCAATGAGTTCGAACTTCTGAAGCCGAATCTTGGCGAATGTTGAGCTAGACAATCGACATTCGGCTCAACATTCAATGTCTAGCTCGACATTCGGCTCCATATTGAATGTCTAGCTAGACAATCAACATTCAGCTCAACATTCGAGTTAGCAATCAGTCCGAACTTCTGAGGCCGAATCTTGGCGAATGTTGAGCTAGACAATCGACATTCAGCTCAACATTCAATGTCTAGCTAGACAATCGACATTCAGATCAACATTCGAGTTAGCAATGTGTCCGAACTTCTGAAGCCGAATCTTGGCGAATGTTGAGCTAGACAATCGACATTCGGCTCAACATTCAATGTCTAGCTCGACAATCAACATTCAGCTCAACATTCGAGTTAGCAATGTGTCCGAACTTCTGAAGCCGAATCTTGGCGAATGTTGAGCTAGATAATCGACAATCAGCTCAACATTCAATGTCTAGCTCGACAATCAACATTCAGCTCAACATTCGAGTTAGCAATGAGTTCGAACTTCTGAAGCCGACTCTTGGCGAATGTTGAGCTAGACAATCGACATTCGGCTCAACATTCAATGTTTAGCTCGACAATCGACATTCGGCTCAACATTGAATGTCTAGCTAGACAATCAGCATTCAGCTCAACATTCGAGTTAGCAATGCGTCCGAACTTCTGAAGCCGAATCTTGGCGAATGTTGAGCTAGACAATCAACATTCAGCTCAACATTCAATGTCTAGCTAGACAATCGACATTCGGCTCAACATTCAATGTCTAGCTCGACAATCAACATTCAGCTCAACATTCGAGTTAGCAATGAGTTCGAACTTCTGAAGCCGAATCTTGGCGAATGTTGAGCTAGACAATCGACATTCAGCTCAACATTCAATGTCTAGCTCGACATTCGGCTCCATATTGAATGTCTAGCTAGACAATCAACATTCAGCTCAACATTCGAGTTAGCAATGCGTCCGAACTTCTGAAGCCGAATCTTGGCGAATGTTGAGCTAGACAATCAACATTCAGCTCAACATTCAATGTCTAGCTAGACAATCGACATTAGGCTCAACATTCAATGTCTAGCTCGACAATCAACATTCAGCTCAACATTCGAGTTAGCAATGAGTTCGAACTTCTGAAGCCGAATCTTGGCGAATGTTGAGCTAGACAATCGACATTCAGCTCAACATTCAACGTCTAGCTCGACATTCGGCTCCATATTGAATGTCTAGCTAGACAATCAACATTCAGCTCAACATTCGAGTTAGCAATCAATCGAACTTCTGAGGCCGAATCTTGGCGAATGTTGAGCTAGACAATCGACATTCAGCTCAACATTCAATGTCTAGCTAGACAATCGACATTCAGCTCAACATTCGAGTTAGCAATGTGTCCGAACTTCTGAAGCCGAATCTTGGCGAATGTTGAGCTAGACAATCGACATTCGGCTCAACATTCAATGTCTAGCTCGACAATCGACATTCGGCTCAACATTCAATGTCAAGCTCGACAATCAACATTCAGCTCAACATTCGAGTTAGCAATGAGTTCGAACTTCTGAAGCCGAATCTTGGCGAATGTTGAGCTAGACAATCGACATTCGGCCCAACATTCAATGTCTAGCTCGACATTCGGCTCCATATTGAATGTCTAGCTAGACAATCAACATTCAGCTCAGCATTCGAGTTAGCAATCAGTCCGAACTTCTGAGGCCGAATCTTGGCGAATGTTGAGCTAGACAATCGACATTCAGCTCAACATTCAATGTCTAGCTAGACAATCGACATTCAGATCAACATTCGAGTTAGCAATGTGTCCGAACTTCTGAAGCCGAATCTTGGCGAATGTTGAGCTAGACAATCGACATTCGGCTCAACATTCAATGTCTAGCTCGACAATCAACATTCAGCTCAACATTCGAGTTAGCAATGAGTTCGAACTTCTGAAGCCGAATCTTGGCGAATGTTGAGCTAGACAATCGACAATCAGCTCAACATTCAATGTCTAGCTCGACATTCGGCTCCATATTGAATGTCTAGCTAGACAATCAACATTCAGCTCAACATTCGAGTTAGCAATCAGTCCGAACTTCTGAGGCCAATCTTGGCGAATGTTGAGCTAGACAATCGACATTCAGCTCAACATTCAATGTCTAGATAGACAATCGACGTTCAGCTCAACATTCGAGTTAGCAATGTGTCCGAGCTTCTGAAGCCGAATCTTGGCGAATGTTGAGCTAGACAATCGACATTCGGCTCAACATTCAATGTCTAGCTCGACATTCGGCTCAAAATTGAATGTCTAGCTAGACAATCAACATTCAGCTCAACATTCGAGTTAGCAATGCGTCCAAACTTCTGAAGCCGAATCTTGGCAAATGTTGAGCTAGACAATCAACATTCAGCTCAACATTCAATGTCTAGCTAGACAATCGACATTCGGCTCAACATTCAATGTCTAGCTCGACAATCAACATTCAGCTCAACATTCGAGTTAGCAATGAGTTCGAACTTCTGAAGCCGAATCTTGGCGAATGTTGAGCTAGACAATCGACATTCAGCTCAACATTCAATGTCTAGCTCGACATTCGGCTCCATATTGAATGTCTAGCTAGACAATCAACATTCAGCTCAACATTCGAGTTAGCAATCAGTCCGAACTTCTGAGGCCGAATCTTGGCGAATGTTGAGCTAGACAATCGACATTCGGCTCAACATTCAATGTCTAGCTAGACAATCGACATTCAGCTCAACATTCGAGTTAGCAATGTGTCCGAACTTCTGAAGCCGAATCTTGGCGAATGTTGAGCTAGACAATCGACATTCAGCTCAACATTCAATGTCTAGCTCGGCAATCAACATTCAGCTCAACATTCGAGTTAGCAATGAGTTCGAACTTCTGAAGCCGAATCTTGGCGAATGTTGAGCTAGACAATCAACATTCAGCTCAACATTCAATGTCTAGCTAGACAATCGACATTCGGCTCAACATTCAATGTCTAGCTCGACAATCAACATTCAGCTCAACATTCGAGTTAGCAATGCGTCCGAACTTCTGAAGCCGAATCTTGGCGAATGTTGAGCTAGACAATCAACATTCAGCTCAACATTCAATGTCTAGCTAGACAATCGACATTCGGCTCAACATTGAATGTCTAGCTAGACAATCAACATTCAGCTCAACATTCGAGTTAGCAATGATTTCGAACTTCTGAAGCCGAATCTTGGCGAATGTTGAGCTAGACAATCGACATTCAGCTCAACATTCAATGTCTAGCTCGACAATCAACATTCAGCTCAACATTCGAGTAAGCAATGAGTTCGAACTTCTGAAGCCGAATCTTGGCGAATGTTGAGCTAGACAATCGACATTCGGCTCAACATTCAATGTCTAGCTAGACAATCGACATTCGGCTCAACATTCAATGTCTAGCTCGACAATCAACATTCAGCTCAACATTCGAGTTAGCAATGAGTTCGAACTTCTGAAGCCGAATCTTGGCGAATGTTGAGCTAGACAATCGACATTCAGCTCAACATTCAATGTCTAGCTCGACATTCGGCTCCATATTGAATGTCTAGCTAGACAATCAACATTCAGCTCAACATTCGAGTTAGCAATCAGTCCGAACTTCTAAGGCCAATCTTGGCGAATGTTGAGCTAGACAATCGACATTCAGCTCAACATTCAATGTCTAGATAGACAATCGACATTCAGCTCAACATTCGAGTTAGCAATGTGTCCGAACTTCTGAAGCCGAATCTTGGCGAATGTTGAGCTAGACAATCGACATTCGGCTCAACATTCAATGTCTAGCTCGACAATCAACATTAGGCTCAACATTGAATGTCTAGCTAGACAATCAACATTCAGCTTAACATTCGAGTTAGCAATGCGTCCGAACTTCTGAAGCCGAATCTTGGCGAATGTTGAGCTAGACAATCAACATTCAGCTCAACATTCAATGTCTAGCTAGACAATCGACATTCGGCTCAACATTCAATGTCTAGCTCGACAATCAACATTCAGCTCAACATTCGAGTTAGCAATGAGTTCGAACTTCTGAAGCCGAATCTTGGCGAATGTTGAGCTAGACAATCGACATTCGACTCAACATTCGTGAGCTTTGTACTGATGAAGTTCTTAAACAAAATTGAATTAAGTTTAATTCTTAAACATCACTTCATTCCCTTGTATCAGAAAAGAAAAAAAAAGATTTTGGGAGGGGGAGTATATTGATCTGTTCTCATTGAAGGATACAGAAGATATTTGTATTAATTTGCGTACGGGGGCTCTGTCTACAGTTCAATTGCCATAGTATAGTAATTGCAATATTTTCCAAAAGGGCCACTTTTTGGGACGCCCTGTACATAGTATTGCTGCTATACGAGTAAGACACACGAAAAATAAATTTATTTTCTTTCCATTCCAATGAAAACACTTTTTGTGTACTTGGCGCAAACCCAAGTTTTTGTTTGTTAAAGCTAATACTTGTGCAATACTTATTATGGTCTACGTGCCAGCGCGTAGATTATCTGAGGTTTGGTTGCTTGTTTGATTTTATACGTCCCAGTCAACAATTTTTCAGTTATGTTGGGACGGGTGTTCCTGGGTTGAACCAGTACTAAGCAAGGATTAATGGGTCTTGCTCAAGGATACAACGCAGTGACACCCGTGAGGCTTGATCCAAGGCCCTTTGTCTCGAGTCAAGCGCTCTACCACTGAGCCACTGCAATCCCTAAGGTTTGGTTAAACCCTACATTTTATAATATCATGTGACTTAGTGCAATCATGTGATCTAATGATCCCACATGGCATCAAATGAACTGACAGTGATATACTTTCGATTTCGACTTGTATTGTAAAGTTCCGTCGTCAAAACGCCCAGGAATTGGTCAATACAAACAAGTATGTGGTGGTGATTTAGATCACTGAGACATATAGCACAACAATAGAGAGGTTTAACATATATAGTAAAATATGAGACATTCGGTTGGTATTGATATACATAGAAGTGGCTTATTTGTCGGTCTACAGAGGTCATTTGTTTATATGTCCATAGGAAGCACCTCGAGATGCGCTGAGACTCTTCTGATAAACATTTAATTAATATATTCTTCACCATAGAGAACCACTGTACTAACAGCGTAGTCATCGCAGGTTAGTAGCTGTCGACGAGGGCAATAAGCATTTTAGCATACCTGGCTGTTAAAAAGGTAATATGTTTGTCAATAGTTTACTTCTGAAAGTATTTTTCACTGATCATTGTCACTTATATACCCAGCTGTGCGAATCTGCCTATCAAGACTTATGTGAATTAAGCGATAGCTAATACAGCTCCTGAGCTATGCCAAATAGTGACCTTTTTTCCTGAAAAGGCATTTTGTTTATGTTCTGGAATGTGTCTACTTAAGATAAAAATGCAAAATATCAGTACTTTAACATGCAAAAGCTCGAAATCTGTGGGCAGAGTGTTTTGAAAGTTTATATTCAAGCTTTTCATACTGTACGCAAAGTTCTGTATATATCGGGTGTTCTGGACCAGTGATTGGGTCCCTACTGTATGCAGTTATTGAGCTTAGATAAAAGAGAATTGTACACATATGTCGTGTGTTGTCTCTACTACATCTAAGCCAGCACCAGTGATTTTGATACTTGTTGCATTTTAGAGCAATGAATGCTTGGGGGAACCTGCTCAGACGCATGGGCCTTTGTTACTCACGTACAGAAAGTATGGATGAAGATGAAGACTGAGAAAATTAAAGTTAGCCCTCTAGACCCATTTGTCAGATATAAACAATGTATGCTTCATATTTCAAAATGAGCAAGCATTCCGCCATTTTAAGCTTACTCCAGTGCCGAAATATCCTCCATCATATCGTTGTAGTAGCCTCTGGTGCTTTTTCATTTACCAGTGTATCAATCGTCATTATAGCTTGTTATGTAAGCCGTGGTTCTTACAACTCTTAAATTACAATGAGGCTGTCATAGATTTACAAATTGGACCTAGTTCAATCAATAAACAAGAATGAGATACCCCGGTGATCGCCATGTTTACCAATTTTTGGCCCCTGGAGATGGGCACCCTACATGGGAGGAATATTTCATTAAAAAAAATCAAAATGCAAGGTCCTTTTTTCTAAGCCACACCTGTAAACGAAATCAACAAACCCAATGAGGTGTTGTTTCAAAAAGTGCAGCAATATATTTCCATCTAATAAATATGATTTAGTTTCCGTATACCTACTATTGACCAATCAGAAGCACTTTACTACTTAGATATAGTGCTGAGCTTCTACCAACCTCTTGAACCAATCACTGCACTTTTTACAATAACAGGTCTGTGGCATAAAAAACAAACTCCGTTTTAGAAAAATGACCAAAGAAATCATATAATTCAAACTAATAAACATTTTATAGTACATTTAAATTTTTTGTTTGCAGTATATATTCTAGAGAATTATTTAACAACGCTACACCCTACACATAATACTGGCAAATTCATAGTACAGCAAAATAAAGGAAATGGAAAAGAAAAATATTCATTATCTTATATTTCTATTATTTTATATCAGAAATGCTTTAACCTTCACTCAAATAGGCTAATTACACCACTTTACAATATACTCTACCTAGAAGATGAATGTGCTTTACCATGATGAGTCTAATGTGGAGTTACCCCACCCACTCCCATTGACAAGGCCAAAATTACTTGCTCCTAGCTATGGGACATAGAATCCTTCACATTTAATTAGCTCTAATCATATAAAAAGCTATTTTGTGCAAAATTGAGCAATTTCTGTTTATTTAAGTGACAAAATCTTATAATATGTGACAGCTGGAGTCGATGAAGAGCATAACTATTTTCCATACAGAGTGGCTATGGTCACCGACAAGACATTTTGACCACTTACATTTTTCCAAAGGCCTAGCTGGAGAATAAAAACAACCAGGATGCTGCAAGGTCAAGGTTAAGGAAAGGGAAATGTCAAGGTCATAGAGGTCAAAGGACAGAGCTCAAGGTCACTTTGCAATTTTAATGGTCAGAAAGGTACAATTTCTACAATTTATGGCATATTTGCTCTCATTTGAGGTCAATTTGCCAGAGAAAAACATCAAATTATTGACAAAATTTGAAAAATACTAGCACAACTTACTTTTTTTAATAAATGACAGGCTATAAATTTGGTAAAAGCATGCCTGTGAAATGGTATGTTTCTGCTGTTTCATTATGCTATTATGCCATTTTTTTTCAAAGTGCCATGACTATTGCAGGATATAATAGTAAAGATTAAAATCGACTAATACGCATACATATAAACATTTGAAATAACTCAAGGTCAGTGTAATCTTTAATGTCAAGGGTCAATTTAGACAGAAAATAAATACAATCTGACGCAACTAAACAAAGTGGACAGTACAACATCAGACAGGTTTCCAAGTTGTACTACACTTTTGCTCAATTGAAATGTCAATCTTTAAAAGGTCAAGGTCATATTGGGTCATATGACAGTCTCCTGTGCTATCTCTAAGTTTAACCAAGACAGACGACAATAGATGAGCATGACAATGAATGAGCATGCATATGTGGGTTTACCACATGTAATATTTTTTAACTCAGTTGCATATACAGGTTTGCCAATCACGTGATACGCAATTGGTAATCTCACATTTTATGGAGGTTTTCTTATCGATGCAAGGTATGCCAAAGTAATGAATACCTTTTTTCGTGGGTGCTTTTTATCGATTTCAGAAAAGTACCTTGGTTTTACAGGGGATCATTCTGTCGTTGACTGTTTTGAGCTAAAACATGCAATTCTTGTGAAAAGCTGTGCAAAGTCTACCACAGTGATTTGGCAAGAATCACACTTATGTCAGTACATGTTCATGTTGAAAGCTAATTAGCTAATTTATTCAATATAAGTAAAAAAAAAAGGAGGCAAAGATCAGGAATCGATACGATCAAGCACCACACCTGACCCAGGATACCAATGGGAAAGGGACAACTTCACATTTAGACATCACAAACGAGAGCCAAGAGATCAATCACTACCTTTAGTGAATAGAAATCAGTTTTCCACAGATTGAGTATAGGATTGCTATTCCTTCGAGAGGAAAATGGCAATGGAAGGCGATGATACGAATCACATGGTTTGGTAGGAGTCATACTTGAATCTGCGATAGCAAAATAGATAGGAATCACACTCCTTTGTGAATTCAAAACTTGCTACCTCATCTGGAGCTGATCGAAGTCAGTTTATGACATTGCCTTTGTCCGTTACTAATCTCTCTATCATTAACTTCATATATTTGACATCTCCCCTAGAAACATGAGTTGGATTGAGATGAAATCATGCGGGACACCAGGCCAACATGCAGATACAGATTTTCTAAAATACACATTTGTATATAAAAATTCACATTGGCCAATTGAAATTCTTCAAAAGACATCTCACAAACCATATGTTGGATTTAACTAAACTTGGCTTGGTGGGAGACATTTGGAAAAAAATTAAGATATATACACCATGGAAACATGTAAAGTCAGAATTGCCCAGCTTTTTTCATTCTGA
Source organism: Loripinus fragilis (assembly GCA_964019695.1). Lineage (NCBI taxonomy): Eukaryota > Metazoa > Mollusca > Bivalvia > Lucinida > Lucinidae > Loripinus > Loripinus fragilis. Next base: position 13,939,558 of record OZ026515.1, on the reverse strand, counting down.
TATACAAGATGGCCTAAATGGAGACCTTCCTAAAATTCTTCAAATGATATTTCCTCGCAAGCGTCTTGTTCAAGACTGAACTGAAACTTTGCAGATAGCCCCAATGTAATTTGAACAAAATGATTCAAATCTTTTATACCAACCAACGATAATTTAAGGGTCAATTTCAGACCCCTTTTTTCCCATTTCTGATGCAACAATTTTGCATTTTTGCCCCTTTATCATGCTAAAGGAACCTGCCAATTTAACATTTTCCGCTATTTATTGGATTATCATTGTTAGTAATAAACCAGCCTTGATTGGTGATTATGCTTTTTCACAGATGGAGTTTGTTTGCCTGATGACTCAAGCTAAATTTGGTGGAAGCATTGGGATAATGTCAGCTGCCAGGCCAAAGTTCCAAATCATGGAACGAGACTTCTCAGAGGGGAAGTAATGTGACAATGTAGTCTCAGGTGTATACTACATTTGTGTAACGTATAAGATGTACTATATGCACTATGCAACACCAAACCTTACTATATGTGATAACAGTAAAGCTAGCATATATATTAATAAATCACACTTGGTGGATGAGCATGTTTTCCCACTGACGGTGTATGGCTCATGTTACAATATTATTCATGCACAACAGTCGTTTGTATACAATCCACGTGATTTTCGTATAACAATAAACAAGTGTGATTCCTATCCATTTTGACTGAGTGGGAAGCCTGTCCTTTTTTATTGAAAACTTAAGTGTGATTCGTATCATATGGTGTGATTTCTATCATTGTCTTTTTTTTTAGTTTGCTGCAAATTTCAAGTTTACTGCATAGAATAAAATTGTTTGTCATTATTTACTTACCACTTTTGATTTTATCAATATAATACTGTTGCTGCAGGATATTGCGTGCAGCTAAAACGCACAAACAACGCATTACTTGACAAACCAGCCAACTCACATAGCAAAACCTTACGACGATTTCTAAGATAACTATACCACCCTAGTCTAAAAGTACAACGTCATAAGGAAGAACTTCTAATACGGGTACTCTGCACTAGCTAGATGTCATTTCTGTAATCCACCAAAACAATAAAATAATTGTTAAACATACGTTCACTCGAGCGCAAAAGGTAAGCAAATTATGTGAGATTATAACATGTGTATCATGTGCTTGTCCGCCTTGATATAACGCAATCAAGTGACCACTATTACAGCTTACGAACATTTGTGAAATTTTGTTAATTACAAGAACAAATACTCCAAAAAATGCTTCAGCATAACAGTGAAACATACTCATGCTTTGATATGGGAACCAGTGAGTTATTGATAAATGAAGTGATGCTCAAAGTTTAGCCTCACAGTGCAGAAGTGCAACTCACATACGTCACAGCCCAATATCAACTGGGACAATCACGTGATACACATGTGGTAATCTCACGTTTTGTTTACCTTTTGCGCTCGATAGAAGGTGTGTTTGACCATTATTTTCTTAGTTTATGGTGAAGTATAGAAATGACACCTAGTGCAGAGTACCCGAACAAGATTGTTCTTCCTCATGACGCTGTACCTTTAAACCAGGGTGGTATAGTTCTCTTGAAATGCGTCGCAAGGTTGTGCTATTTCAGTTGGTAGGAGTTTCACGTAAGTTTTCAATTAAAAATGGATAGGCCTCACACTTGTAAATTGTTAAATGAAAATCACATGGATTTTACACTACACAGCTGCTGTTCATGAATATTATTGTAGAGTGAGCCATCCAGTTAACAATATCCGTCAGTGGAAAAGCATGTTAACCCACAAAGTGTAATTTATTAATTATATATATACTAGGCCAAAAAAGAAACGCCGCATATAAAACGTTAATTGTATATGAGTGTCTTTCAACCAATATCTCGCAAACGATTTGTCACAATTTGATCGCTGATTCTTGGATTATGAGTTCCTGGGGGTTGTGCTAGCTATCATTGTCACTGGACGAAATTGATTCAACAGTTTAAACCTCCGTTTTTATCGATCTTGACGTCGCGTCATTAGGCGATGATGTCATGAATGTGTACGGTCTGACATTGTTCCAATTTATCAGAAACGTTTCCTAAGACGTTCAATCATCCTTGCCTGGCATCGAAATTGTTTGGCTATCATCGATGGCGTCAAGTTAGCTTGTAACCTACTTATCGCCTTTTTGCGTTCAACATGTGTCCGTTTTGGCATCGTAAATTAGCAATGTGTACATTTTATTTTAAAGTTTTAAAATGTTTTCAGGCAAATTGGATATTAGACTAGTGATTTCAGTAGTTATTACATGTGTAAATCTAAATAAAATGAATTTGCACGTGAAAAATTTGAAAATAAGAAGACAGCCAGTACACTGGTTTGGGTTGACTAAGCTCAATGAAATATGGGAATAACTTGTGGCAGGAATAGAAGCAAAATATATATATCAGATTAAATTTTGTAACTCATTTAACGGTCAATTTTTTAATCTTTATGTGCGGCGTTTCTTTTTTGGCATAGTTTATACTCAAAAAAATGCTTCAGCATAACAATGAAAGATACTCATGCTTTGATATGGGAACTAGTGAGTTTTTGATAAAAGAAATGATGCTCAACGTATAGCCTCCAACTCACATGCTTCACAGCCCAATATCAACGGGGATATTCACGTGATACACATGTGGTAATCTCACACGTTTTGTTTACATTTTGCGCTTGATTGAAGGTGCATTTGGCAATTATTTTCTTGGGTTATGGTGGAGTACAGAAATGACACCTAGTGGAGAGTACCCAGACTATATCGTTCTTCCTCATGACGCTGTACTTTCAGACCAGGGCGATAAAGTTGTCTTGAATTTCGTCGCATGGTTGCGCTATTTGAGTTGGTAGGAATCACACGTAAGCTTTCAATCAAAATGAATAGGCCTCACACTTGTAAATTGCTAAATGAAAATCACATGGATTTTATACTTCACAGCTGATGTTCATGAAAATTATTGTAGAGTGAGTCATCCAGTTAACAATATCCATCAGTGGAAAAGCATGTTCACCCACAAAGTGTGATTTATTAATTTATCATATACTCAAAAAATGCTTCAGCATAACAATGAAAGATACTCATGCTTTGATATGGGAACCAGTGAGATTTTATAAATAAAATAAAATGATGCTCAAAGTATAGCCTCACAGTGCAGAAGTGCAACTCACATGCTCCACAGCCTAATATCATTGGGGACAATCACGTGATACACATGTGGTAATCTCACACGTTTTGTTAACTCTTGCGCTCAATTATTTTCTTGGGTTATGGTGAAGTACAGATATGACACCTAGTGGAGAGTAACCACACTAGATTATTCTTCCTTGTGACGCTGTACCTTAAGACCAGAGTGGTATAGTTCTCTTGAAATTCGTCGCAAGGTTGTACCATTTGAGTTGGTAGGTATCACACGTAAGTTTGAAATTCGTCGCAAGGTTGTGCTATTATAGCTGGTAGGAATCACAAGAAAGTTTTCAATCAAAATGGATAGGTCTCACACTTGTAAATTGTTAAATGAAAATCATATGGATTTTATACTACACGGCTGCTGTTCATGAAAATTATTGTAAAGTGAGCCATCCAGCTAACAATATCCATCATTGGAAAAGCAGGTTCAACCACAAAACATGATTAATAAATCATGCTTTGTGGTTGAACCTGCTTTTCCACATGATTTATTAATCATACATGCTACCTTTACTCCTATCTCGTATTGTAAGGTTTAAAGTTGCATAGTCCATACAGTACAGTACATATTATACGTTAAAAATGTATAATACACGTGACACTATATGGTCACATAACCTTCCCCTCAGATCAGTATTGGCACGCCACTTGGCCATGTAAACACATGGGTAAGATAACTCTGGCCTGGCAATTGACATTATTCAAAGGCTTCCAACAGTCATCTAGCCAACAAACTTCGTCAACGAAAAGCATACTCACCCATTAGGAAAGTTTTATTACTTATATGGCTACCCTATACTTGTTTCACATACATGTAGTAAGGTTTGTAGTTCCCATAGTACAAATAATAAATTACACAACCCTATTATACACATGACACCACATCGCCACACTATAATGAGAGGGAAGCTAATATGTATTTTGTTTTAATTTAGAACTACCACTGAACACTGTCACCAGAGCTAAAATTAGAATAAAACCTTTGAACGACTCCTTATGAACCACTCGTCCAAAAGTAAAACCAAGGTACTATAGCACAGCTATGTATGCCCTCTCGGGGTTTCAAAGGTCTTATGCATTAGTTGTTGCCAACAGTGTGTACATTGATAAACAGCTACACATGTGACATGTGATCATGGTCTACATTGTTTACTTATATTCAACGCTTGTGATAAACATGTTATTAAGTGTAAAATCTTGATTTTTGCTTTTTCTTATCCATAAGTTTTAACATACGAATTGGGAGTCTTATTTCCACATTTCTTTTAGAACCCACAACAGATGTATAGATTGATGAATCGGGGCCCGATATATGTATTAGGAATGTGAAATTCCAACATGTTATAGATCATATTTTTTGTATTGAGGGTTTCATAGTCTGAAAGAAGTCAATCCATGCTAATTTCGTTGGCAAATCTGACATTCACAATGACAAGCAACATTGAATGATATAGACTAAGCAAGCGAGATTGTGTTTCTGTCCCACTTACAGTTAAGGTCTTATAGAGACTGGGCCATTACAAATTGGAGGAGATGATATTGAACTTGGGACACCTCGGTACAAGTGGTTTATCCATTGAGCTTGCTAGAGTTCAAACGTATACAAAGCTGTGGGTAGAGTCCGATTTTTACAAATGAAGGAACAAAGATTAAACCAGACGTGAATTATTAATCAGATTGTAACAGTTATGTTTAGAAACACATACTGCAAATGCTATCAAAGTGCAATGGATATTTATGGTGCATTTATTCCAATGCAAATAACTTAATATATAGTGCAACACCATAGACTCTCCTTATCTTTGATCCTTAAGAGATAAAACCTAGGCCATACCATTATGATAATGCAGGTGAACTTCAATTGCTAATTATGGTGTAATTTACGTTACATTTTCTACTAAGCCCCTAATAAATCATTAATATTTTGTTAAATAGTTGCATTATATATATTTTTCAATAAATGTTTTAGGTTGAAATAACATGTATCTAAGATACAATTTTATAACCATTTCAAAAGTGCTAACAGCTGGCTTCTATCACAATTTATAAACTCTTTTATGCTACAACCTCGAAGAAAAACGTTATGTTAGGTTGGAATCTTTTCATTTTAAAATAACCCATGTAATCCTATCTGTATGCTTAAAACATAATATATATAGAGTGTTTTATTGATAGACGAAAACATTGTTTCTGGTGTAAAAATCAAGTTTGTTGTTTAATTGGAAATGTGTAACGTACGTTACAAACTTCAAGGCATTATATATAGTGCTTAAAGAACTAAATATTATATCATAAGGTTTATATTCAGTTCAAAGCTGATTTTGAGTTAAATCCAAATAAAAATGTTATAAAAAGGTTTTGTCAAATTTTCAAAATATATTTGCTTTTGGGGAAAATGTTTTTAACTTTTGAAAATTACAAAATATTTTTACCAATTTGGCAAAATTTATAGATTTAATCCTCACTAGCATAAAAGAAATATAGCTCTTAAGTAATAACTGATAAGGGACAAATTCCAAAAAGTACAAGTGTTAACATAACGTATATTATCATGAAGTACTAAGTGTGTCCAAAATTTTGTCAAAGACAGTATAAAATTAAGTCTAAAATGGTAAATTATAAAGTGAATTTAGTTTTTTGTATTACTTATCCAAAGACTGATATTACTTTATGTATCTAGAATAATGTTTCGCCTGTAACAGTTATAAAAGCTAAATAAAAGAGTTGAAAGTATACTGCTAGTCATATACTTTCAATTTCAAGATCAAACTGATATGTAAGAATAACCAACAGTTGATATATCTACTATAAAATTCTAATTATTTTAGGGTGGTGTATCAAACTCTGCTATTTAATTATTTTGTGGCTTATGTAATGTGGTTTTAGATAATCAAAGTGTATAAAATCCCCCTCAGATATATTTTGGCAGACCATGGTCTGGTGATATCACAGCACTAAATAGTGGTATAAACTTAGGGTAAGGAACGTATATAACTGCATTTCCATATACTTACGCTGTCTGAACTCATAACACCTATTTGCAGCACTTAGTTAAGTGATTTAAGGCAATGAGCATGGTGATAAATAAAATTTAGATATAGCTTTGTACATGCACAAAAAGATGTGTAACTGTAATAGGATATTAAATGCAGTTTACATGGCTGTTATGCAGTAAAGCTCCCAACTACCAGAGGGCTATCATGTGACAATTTACGTGTGATATAGTGTAGTTTAAGATAATCCTAATTTACTAGATTCCCTGTGAACAGTGGAAGTCTGTTAGCAACTCAGGGTCTAGAAGTCATTTTAAGAATTCCAATATGGCTGCCATATATTCTTTTTGCAAAACTACACACCCATATTGCTCAGATGCCTTCCACAAAAGTACTGTTCAAAACAGCATAGCTTTTTTAGATGAAATTTGAAGAATTTCAAAATAGATGACATAGAATATACCAGAATAGAGCCATAATTTCAAACCTAAGACACCATGTTCCCCATAGCCAGGCTCAATTAAAATGTATTGTTTGGGATGAAATGCTTTATAAATAATTTTAATATGGCTGCCATGTTGCCATGGTGTCTAAATTTTAATTTATCCCTTATGTCTCCTACCATACCAAGCTTCATTTAAGACCTTAGTATGGTTTGTGACAAATCTTTTGAAGGATTTCAATATCGCCACCATGATGGCAATATTGCAAATAAAATTGTGAGTGTTTCAGACAATCTTATCTTTTGTTGGCCTGATGCCTCGCATGATTTCACTTCAATTTAACTGATGCATCTAGGGTAGATGTAGAATATTATACAATTATTGACTTCAGTGAGGTAGACATAAGGATTTATCTTCCCGAAAAAGTGATAATTCACCGAGGCCGCTAGGCCGAGGTGAATATCACTTTTAAGGGTAGATAAATCCTCATGTCTACCAAAATTGAAGTCAATAAACTGTTTTGTTATATGACTTTTCATTTAAGAATGAAAACTTTGCTACTTTCACTTTTGTTGTTAAAGACATGTTCAACCTTTGATCTAAGACATCTAAGCCTAAGGTCTTTCTCACAAGTTTTAGCAACTGTAATTAAAATGTTTTAATGCAGTATTTTGTATTTCAAATGTATATTAACTCTTGTAATGGGGAATATAAAATGTTATCATGAAACTGTCTTTACAGTTTGTTTATTCAAACAAAGATAAATAAGCAGACAAAACATACCAAAACTGTTGTAAAAAATCATGAAAGTCTTAAATTTACCTGTTGGGAGGTGAAACAGCAAACCATATCAATTTCATGTAGCACATGCTAGTTTCACACTCAACATGTTATTTTAGCTCTCTAGAGGGTAATATTGCAGAAGTGTCAGAAATATTAACTTCTGAAAACTAGTTCCAGCTGGTTTTCATGCAATATTAACTTGTGGACTGGTTTAGACCAGTTTCCAGGTAGACATAGAGATTTATGAAGAAAAATTGGGCCAATCAGGAACAGACAACATGGCGTATCAAAGACTGACTTTGATCAAAAAAAAAAGAGTGTGATTCCTATCTATTTTGCTATCGTAGATTCAAGTGTGACTCCTACCTAACCGTGTAAATTCCTATCATCGTCTTCCATCGCCATTTTTATACAAGGGATAGCAATCTTTTAGTCAATTTGTGGAAAAAACTGATCACTATTCACTTATAGCAATAACCGAAATATATTAATAAGCCTTAGATTGAATAAATTAGCTGATTAGCTTTCGTCATAACCCTGTACTGACAAAAGTGTGATTCCTGCCATTTCACTCGGGCAGACTTTGCACGACTTATCACAAGAACTGCATGTTTTAGCTGAAAATGGTAAACGATATAATGATCCCCTGTATATCCAGGTACTCCACACTTAGTGTCTTTTCTTAAAACGATCTGAAACCCACGAAAAGAAGCTTGACTTACCTTAAATCGATCAGAAAACCGTCATAAAAATGTGAGATTACCAATTGCGTATCACGTGATTGGCCACCCTGAATATGTAGTGCAAAGTGAGTTAACCATCGACCCCTACCCACTAATCGGGCTCTTTGTCTGCAGTCTGGATGATTTTTGTTTTAAAAAGATTTTGACAGTTGAAATCATTATAGAACTTACTGATTAGATAAAAGTATCAAAAGCATATAACAGGTCACATACATAGAAGCCAAAATATCCAACAAAACAGGCCTGATATTCCTCTTTAGGACCCAGATTCGTAAATATTTTCCATAGACCTCCATGCTGTGGTAATAACAACTCTTAACTCAAAATGAGGCAGCCGCTACTGATTGGACCTAGTTCAATCAATAAACAAGAATGAGATACCCCGGAGAACGCCATGTTTTACCACTTTTCGGCCCCTGAAGGTGGCACCATACATGGGAGGAACATTTCATTGAAAAAATATCAAAATACAATATCCTTTGTTCTAAGCCACAAATGTAAACAACATCATCAAACGCAGTGAGGTGTTGTTTCAAAAGATGCAGCAAATATACTTCCGTCTAAAATATGATATTTTCCCGTATTTTTATTATTTACCAATCATAAAACACTTTACAACTTAAATGTAGTGCTGAGTTTCCACCACCCTTTTAAACCAATCACTGCCTTTTTTTATAATTACAGGTCTGTGGCCATAAGTGAAAGGTCTACCTAGATTCTAACTCTAGCTGCGTTTTTACTCAACTCTTTACATGCAGAGTAATTTTGCCTAACTTTTTAGCTAACCTGTCACGTAGTGACAAGGTGAGCTTTTGTGACCGGTCTTTGTCCGTCGTCGTCGTCCTCCATCAACAATTGACTTAAATGACAACTCCTCCTAAACCCCTTCTCCAATTTTAAAATAAGTTCACACAAATGAGTTTTGCGTTGCCCTCTACCATAATTGTTCAAATGGTTCTGGTATGTTGCATCTCTAGGTCTAAGAGGCTAAAATAGATTTTCGAGATGAAAACTTTAAAAAAAATTCTTATCTGAAACCAGAAGGCCGAGAGCCTTGTTATTTGGTATGTAGCATCACCAAGTAGACCTCTACCAAGTCTGTTCAAATTTTACTCCTTGGGCCGAAAATGGCTCCGCCCCGGGGGTCACATGTTTTACATAGGCTTATATAGGAAAAATGTGAAAAAAATCTTCTTGTTTGAAACTACAATGCCTAGAGCCCTAATATTTGGTATGTAGCATCATCTAGTGGATCTCTACCATGTTTGTTAAAATTAAATCCCTGGCAACAAAAATGGCCAGGCCCGGGGTCACATGTTTTACATAGGCTTATATAGGGAAATGTGAAAAAATCATCTTCTCTTAAACCACTGGTCCGATTTCGAAAGGATTTCACACAAATGTTCCTTTGATGGCCCAATAACATAATTGTTTCAAAATCATTTTTTCAGGAATACTATACAGCGTGTCAAAAAGTTTGCATCCAGAACAGGCCAAACGTTTTGTCGACCCTGATCTGAGTCGATTCTGATAACAGAATTAACTATTTCCCCGCTAGTGTCAAACAGTTTGGATCCAGATCAGGCCCAACATTTCAATTTTTCATCAGACCATCCGTTTATTCGTCAATCTGTCTTTATCTGTCTTGCTCAACATTCACCAAGATTCGGCTTCAGAAGTTCGGACACATTGCTAATTCGAATGTTGAGCTGAATGTCGATTGTCTAGCTCGACATTGAATGTTGAGCTGAATGTCGATTGTCGAGCTAGACAATGAATGTTGAGCCGAATGTCGATTATCTAGCTCAACATTCGCCAAGATTCGGCTTCAGAACTTCGGACACAATGCTTACTCGAATGTTGAGCTGAATGTTGATTGTTGAGCTAGACCTTGAATGATATGCCGAATGTCGAGCTAGACATTGAATGTTGAGCTAAATGTCGATTGTCTAGCTCGACATTGAATGTTGAGCTGAATGTCGATTATATAGCTCAACATTCGCCAAAATTCGGCCTCAGAAGTTCGGACTGATTGCTAACTCGAATGTTGAGCTGAATGTTGATTGTCGAGCTAGACATTGAATGTTGAGCCGAATGTCGATTGTCTAGCTCAACATTCGCCAAGATTCGGCTTCAGAAGTTCGGACACATTGCTAATTCGAATCTTGAGCTGAATGTCGATTGTCTAGCTCGACATTGAATGTTGAGCTGAATGTCGATTGTCGAGCTAGACAATGAATGTTGAGCCGAATGTCGATTATCTAGCTCAACATTCGCCAAGATTCGGCTTCAGAACTTCGGACACAATGCTTACTCGAATGTTGAGCTGAATGTTGATTGTTGAGCTAGACCTTGAATGATATGCCGAATGTCGAGCTAGACATTGAATGTTGAGCTGAATGTCGATTGTCTAGCTCGACATTGAATGTTGAGCTGAATGTCGATTATATAGCTCAACATTCGCCAAAATTCGGCCTCAGAAGTTCGGACTGATTGCTAACTCGAATGTTGAGCTGAATGTTGATTGTCGAGCTAGACATTGAATGTTGAGCCGAATGTCGATTGTCTAGCTCAACATTCGCCAAGATTCGGCTTCAGAAGTTCGGACACATTGCTAACTCGAATGTTGAGCTAAATGTCGATTGTCTAGCTAGACATTGAATGTTGAGCTGAATGTCGATTGTCTAGCTCAACATTCGCCAAAATTCGGCCTCAGAAGTTCGGACTGATTGCTAACTCGAATGTTGAGCTGAATGTTGATTGTCTAGCTAGACATTCAATATGGAGCCGAATGTCGAGCTAGACATTGAATGTTGAGCTGAATGTCGATTGTCTAGCTCAACATTCGCCAAGATTCGGCTTCAGAAGTTCGAACTCATTGCTAACTCGAATGTTGAGCTGAATGTTGATTGTCGAGCTAGACATTGAATGTTGAGCCGAATGTCGATTGTCTAGCTAGACATTGAATGTTGAGCTGAATGTTGATTGTCTAGCTCAACATTTGCCTAGATTCGGCTTCAGAAGTTCGGACGCATTGCTAACTCGAATGTTGAGCTGAATGTCGATTGTCTATCTAGACATTGAATGTTGAGCTGAATGTCGATTGTCTAGCTCAACATTCGCCAAGATTGGCCTCAGAAGTTCGGACTGATTGCTAACTCGAATGTTGAGCTGAATGTTGATTGTCTAGCTAGACATTCAATATGGAGCCGAATGTCGAGCTAGACATTGAATGTTGAGCTGAATGTCGATTGTCTAGCTCAACATTCGCCAAGATTCGGCTTCAGCAGTTCGAACTCATTGCTAACTCGAATGTTGAGCTGAATGTTGATTGTCGAGCTAGATATTGAATGTTGAGCCGAATGTCGATTGTCTAGCTCAACATTCGCCAAGATTCGGCTTCAGAAGTTCGGACACATTGCTAACTCGAATGTTGAGCTGAATGTCGATTGTCTAGCTAGACATTGAATGTTGAGCTGAATGTCGATTGTCTAGCTCAACATTCGCCAAAATTCGGCCTCAGAAGTTCGGACTGATTGCTAACTCGAATGTTGAGCTGAATGTTGATTGTCTAGCTAGACATTCAATATGGAGCCGAATGTCGAGCTAGACATTGAATGTTGAGCTGAATGTCGATTGTCTAGCTCAACATTCGCCAAGATTCGGCTTCAGAAGTTCGAACTCATTGCTAACTCGAATGTTGAGCTGAATGTTGATTGTCGAGCTAGACATTGAATGTTGAGCCGAATGTCGATTGTCTAGCTAGACATTGAATGTTGAGCTGAATGTTGATTGTCTAGCTCAACATTTGCCTAGATTCGGCTTCAGAAGTTCGGACGCATTGCTAACTCGAATGTTGAGCTGAATGTCGATTGTCTATCTAGACATTGAATGTTGAGCTGAATGTCGATTGTCTAGCTCAACATTCGCCAAGATTGGCCTCAGAAGTTCGGACTGATTGCTAACTCGAATGTTGAGCTGAATGTTGATTGTCTAGCTAGACATTCAATATGGAGCCGAATGTCGAGCTAGACATTGAATGTTGAGCTGAATGTCGATTGTCTAGCTCAACATTCGCCAAGATTCGGCTTCAGCAGTTCGAACTCACTGCTAACTCGAATGTTGAGCTGAATGTTGATTGTCGAGCTAGATATTGAATGTTGAGCCGAATGTCGATTGTCTAGCTCAACATTCGCCAAGATTCGGCTTCAGAAATTCGGACACATTGCTAACTCGAATGTTGAGCTGAATGTCGATTGTCTATCTAGACATTGAATGTTGAGCTGAATGTCGATTGTCTAGCTCAACATTCGCCAAGATTGGCCTCAGAAGTTCGGACTGATTGCTAACTCGAATGTTGAGCTGAATGTTGATTGTCTAGCTAGACATTCAATGTTGAGCCGAATGTCGAGCTAGACATTGAATGTTGAGCCGAATGTCGATTGTCTAGCTCAACATTCGCCAAGATTCGGCTTCAGAAGTTCGGACACATTGCTAACTCGAATGTTGAGCTGAATGTCGATTGTCTATCTAGACATTGAATGTAGAGCTGAATGTCGATTGTCTAGCTCAACATTCGCCAAGATTGGCCTCAGAAGTTCGGACTGATTGCTAACTCGAATGTTGAGCTGAATGTTGATTGTCTAGCTAGACATTCAATATGGAGCCGAATGTCGAGCTAGACATTGAATGTTGAGCTGAATGTCGATTGTCTAGCTCAACATTCGCCAAGATTCGGCTTCAGAAGCTCGAACTCATTGCTAACTCGAATGTTGAGCTGAATGTTGATTGTCGAGCTAGACATTGAATGTTGAGCCGAATGTCGATTGTCTAGCTAGACATTGAATGTTTAGCTGAATGTTGATTGTCCAGCTCAACATTCGCCAAGATTCGGCTTCAGAAGTTCGGACGCATTGCTAACTCGAATGTTGAGCTGAATGTTGATTGTCTAGCTAGACATTCAATATGGAGCCAAATGTCGAGCTAGACATTGAATGTTGAGCCGAATGTCGATTGTCTAGTTCAACATTTGCCAAAATTCGGCTTCAGAAGTTCGGACTCATTGCTAACTCGAATGATGAGCTGAATGTCGATTGTCTAGCTCAACATTCGCCAAGATTCGGCTTCAGAAGTTCGAACTCATTGCTAACTCGAATGTTGAGCTGAATGTTGATTGTAGAGCTAGACATTGAATGTTGAGCCGAATGTCGATTGTCTAGCTAGACATTGAATGTTGAGCTAAATGTTGATTGTGGAGCTAGACATTGAATGTTGAGCTGAATGTCGATTGTCTAGCTCAACATTCGCCAATATTCGGCTTCAGAAGTTCGGACGCATTGCTAACTCGAATGTTGAGATGAATGTTGATTGTCTAGCTAGACATTCAATGTTGAGCCGAATGTCGATTGTCGAGCTAGACATTGAAAGTTGAGCCGAATGTCTATTGTCTAGCTCAACATTCGCCAAGATTCGGCTTCAGAAGTTCGAACTCATTGCTAACTCGAATCTTGAGCTGAATGTTGATTGTGGAGCTAGACATTGAATGTTGAGCTGAATGTCGATTGTCTAGCTCAACATTCGCCAAGATTCGGCTTCAGAAGTTCGGACACATTGCTAACTCGAATGTTGAGCTGAATGTCGATTGTCTAGCTAGACATTGAATGTTGAGCTGAATGTCGATTGTCTAGCTCAACATTCGCCAAGATTCGGCCTCAGAAGTTCGGACTGATTTTCTAACTCGAATGTTAAGCTGAATGTTGATTGTCTAGCTAGACATTCAATATGGAGCCGAATGTCGAGCTAGACATTGAATGTTGAGCTGAATGTCGATTGTCTAGCTCAACATTCGCCAAGATTCGGCTTCAGAAGTTCGAACTCATTGCTAAATCGAATGTTGAGCTAAATGTTGATTGTCGAGCTAGACATTGAATGTTGAGCCGAATGTCGATTGTCTAGCTAGACATTGAATGTTGAGCTGAATGTTGATTGTCTAGCTCAACATTCGCCAAGATTCGGCTTCAGAAGTTCGGACGCATTGCTAACTCGAATGTTGAGCTAAATGTTGATTGTCTAGCTAGACATTCAATATGGAGCCGAATGTCGAGCTAGACGTTGAATGTTGAGCTGAATGCCGATTGTCTAGCTAGACATTGAATGTTGAGCTGAATGTTGATTGTCTAGCTCAACATTCGCCAAGATTCGGCTTCAGAAAATGGGACACAATGCTAACTCGAATGTTGAGCTGAATGTTGATTGTCTAGCTAGACATTCAATGTTGAGCCGAATGTCGATTGTCGAGCTAGACATTGAATGTTGAGCCAAATGTCGATTGTCTAGCTCAACATTCGCTAAGATTCGGCTTCAGAAGTTCGAACTCATTGCTAACTCGAATGTTGAGCTGAATGTTGATTGTGGAGCTAGTAATGTTGAGCTGAATGTCGATTGTCTAGCTCAACATTCGCCAAGATTCGGCTTCAGAAGTTCGAACTCATTGCTAACTCGAATGTTGAGCTGAATGTTGATTGTCGAGCTAGACATTGAATGTTGAGCCGAATGTCGATTGTCTAGCTAGACATTGAATGTTGAGCTGAATGTTGATTGTCTAGCTCAACATTTGCCTAGATTCGGCTTCAGAAGTTCGGACGCATTGCTAACTCGAATGTTGAGCTGAATGTTGATTGTCTAGCTAGACATTCAATGTTGAGCCGAATGTCGAGCTAGACATTGAATGTTGAGCCGAATGTCGATTGTCTAGCTCAACATTCGCCAAGATTCGGCTTCAGAAGTTCGGACACATTGCTAACTCGAATGTTGAGCTGAATGTCGATTGTCTATCTAGACATTGAATGTTGAGCTGAATGTCGATTGTCTAGCTCAACATTCGCCAAGATTGGCCTCAGAAGTTCGGACTGATTGCTAACTCGAATGTTGAGCTGAATGTTGATTGTCTAGCTAGACATTCAATATGGAGCCGAATGTCGAGCTAGACATTGAATGTTGGGCTGAATGTCGATTGTCTAGCTCAACATTCGCCAAGATTCGGCTTCAGAAGTTCGAACTCATTGCTAAACCGAATCTTGAGCTAAATGTTGATTGTCGAGCTAGACATTGAATGTTGAGCCGAATGTCGATTGTCTAGCTAGACATTGAATGTTGAGCTGAATGTTGATTGTCTAGCTCAACATTCGCCAAGATTCGGCTTCAGAAGTTCGGACGCATTGCTAACTCGAATGTTGAGCTGAATGTTGATTGTCTAGCTAGACATTCAATATGGAGCCGAATGTCGAGCTAGACGTTGAATGTTGAGCTGAATGCCGATTGTCTAGCTAGATATTGAATGTTGAGCTGAATGTTGATTGTCTAGCTCAACATTCGCCAAGATTCGGCTTCAGAAAATGGAACGCAATGCTAACTCGAATGTTGAGCTGAATGTTGATTGTCTAGCTCGACATTCAATGTTGAGCCGAATGTCGATTGTCGAGCTAGACATTGAATGTTGAGCCGAATGTCGATTGTCTAGCTCAACATTCGCCTAGATTCGGCTTCAGAAGTTCGAACTCATTGCTAACTCGAATGTTGAGCTGAATGTTGATTGTGGAGCTAGACATTGAATGTTGAGCTGAATGTCGATTGTCTAGCTCAACATTCGCCAAGATTCGGCTTCAGAAGTTCGAACTCATTGCTAACTCGAATGTTGAGCTGAATGTTGATTGTCGAGCTAGACATTGAATGTTGAGCCGAATGTCGATTGTCTAGCTAGACATTGAATGTTGAGCTGAATGTTGATTGTCTAGCTCAACATTTGCCAAGATTCGGCTTCAGAAGTTCGGACGCATTGCTAACTCGAATGTTGAGCTGAATGTTGATTGTCTAGCTAGACATTCAATGTTGAGCCGAATGTCGAGCTAGACATTGAATGTTGAGCCGAATGTCGATTGTCTAGCTCAACATTCGCCAAGATTCGGCTTCAGAAGTTCGGACACATAGCTAACTCGAATGTTGAGCTGAATGTCGATTGTCTATCTAGACATTGAATGTTGAGCTGAATGTCGATTGTCTAGCTCAACATTCGCCAAGATTGGCCTCAGAAGTTCGGCCTGATTTCTAACTCGAATGTTGACCTGAATGTTGATTGTCTAGCTAGACATTCAATATGGAGCCGAATGTCGAGCTAGACATTGAATGTTGAGCTGAACGTCGATTGTCTAGCTCAACATTCGCCAAGATTCGGCTTCAGTAGCTCGAACTCATTGCTAACTCGAATGTTGAGCTGAATGTTGATTGTCGAGCTAGACATTGAATGTTGAGCCGAATGTCGATTGTCTAGCTCAACATTCGCCAAGATTCGGCTTCAGAAGTTCGGACACATTGCTAACTCGAATGTTGAGCTGAATGTCGATTGTCTAGGTAGACATTGAATGTTGAGCTGAATGTCGATTATCTAGCTCAACATTCGCCAAGATTCGGCCTCAGAAGTTCGGACAGATTGCTAACTCGAATGTTGAGCTGAATGTTGATTGTCAAGCTAGACATTCAATATGGAGCCGAATGTCGAGCTAGACATTGAATGTTGAGCTGAATGTCGATTGTCTAGCTCAATATTCGCCAAGATTCGGCTTCAGAAGTTCGAACTCATTGCTAACTCGAATGTTGAGCTGAATGTTGATTGTCTAGCTAGACATTCAATGTTGAGCCGAATGTCGATTGTCTAGCTACACATTGAATGTTGAGCTGAATGTTGATTGTCTAGCTCAACATTTGCCTAGATTCGGCTTCAGAAGTTCGGACGCATTGCTAACTCGAATGTTCAGCTGAATGTTGATTGTCTAGCTAGACATTCAATGTTGAGCCGAATGTCGAGCTAGACATTGAATGTTGAGCCGAATGTCGATTGTCTAGCTCAACATTCGCCAAGATTCGGCTTCAGAAGTTCGGACACATTGCTAACTCGAATGTTGAGCTGAATGTCGATTGTCTATCTAGACGTTGAATGTTGAGCTGAATGTCGATTGTCTAGCTCAACATTCGCCAAGATTGGCCTCAGAAGTTCGGACTGATTGCTAACTCGAATGTTGAGCTGAATGTTGATTGTCTAGCTAGACATTCAATATGGAGCCGAATGGCGAGCTAGACATTGAATGTTGAGCTGAATGTCGATTGTCTAGCTCAACATTCGCCAAGATTCGGCTTCAGAAGTTCGAACTCATTGCTAAATCGAATGTTGAGCTAAATGTTGATTGTCGAGCTAGACATTGAATGTTGTGCCGAATGTCGATTGTCTAGCTAGACATTGAATGTTGAGCTGAATGTTGATTGTCTAGCTCAACATTCGCCAAGATTCGGCTTCAGAAGTTCGGACGCATTGCTAACTCGAATGTTGAGCTGAATGTTGATTGTCTAGCTAGACATTCAATATGGAGCCGAATGTCGAGCTAGACGTTGAATGTTGAGCTGAATGCCGATTGTCTAGCTAGACATTGAATGTTGAGCTGAATGTTGATTGTCTAGCTCAACATTCGCCAAGATTCGGCTTCAGAAAATGGGACGCAATGCTAACTCGAATGTTGAGCTGAATGTTGATTGGATAGCTAGACATTCAATGTTGAGCCGAATGTCAATTGTCGAGCTAGACATTGAATGTTGAGCCGAATGACGATTGTCTAGCTCAACATTCGCCAAGATTCGGCTTCAGAAAATCGAACTCATTGCTAACTCGAATGTTGAGCTGAATGTTGATTGTGGAGCTAGACATTGAATGTTGAGCTGAATGTCGATTGTCTAGCTCAACATTCGCCAAGATTCGGCTTCAGAAGTTCGAACTCATTGCTAACTCGAATGTTGAGCTGAATGTTGATTGTCGAGCTAGACATTGAATGTTGTGCCGAATGTCGATTGTCTAGCTAGACATTGAATGTTGAGCTGAATGTTGATTGTCTAGCTCAACATTTGCCAAGATTCGGCTTCAGAAGTTCGGACGCATTGCTTACTCGAATGTTGAGCTGAATGTTGATTGTCTAGCTAGACATTCAATGTTGAGCCGAATGTCGAGCTAGACATTGAATGTTGAGCCGAATGTCGATTGTCTAGCTCAACATTCGCCAATATTCGGCTTCAGAAGTTCGGACACATAGCTAACTCGAATGTTGAGCTGTATGTCGATTGTCTATCTAGACATTGAATGTTGAGCTGAATGTCGATTGTCTAGCTCAACATTCGCCAAGATTGGCCTCAGAAGTTCGATCTGATTTCTAACTCGAATGTTGAGCTGAATGTTGATTGTCAAGCTAGACATTCAATATGGAGCCGAATGTCGAGCTAGACATTGAATGTTGAGCTGAATGTCGATTGTCTAGCTCAACATTCGCCAAGATTCGGCTTCAGAAGTTCGAACTCATTGCTAACTCGAATGTTGAGCTGAATGTTGATTGTCGAGCTAGACATTGAATGTTGAGCCGAATGTCGATTGTCTAGCTAGACATTGAATGTTGAGCTGAATGTTGATTGTCTAGCTCAACATTTGCCTAGATTCGGCTTCAAAAGTTCGGACGCATTGCTAACTCGAATGTTGAGCTGAATGTTGATTGTCTAGCTAGACATTCAATGTTGAGCCGAATGTCGATCTAGACATTGAATGTTGAGCCGAATGTCGATTGTCTAGCTCAACATTCGCCAAGATTCGGCTTCAGAAGTTCGGACACATTGCTAACTCGAAAGTTGAGCTGAATGTCGATTGTCTATCTAGACATTGAATGTTGAGCTGAATGTCGATTGTCTAGCTCAACATTCGCCAAGATTGGCCTCAGAAGTTCGGACTGATTGCTAACTCGAATGTTGAGCTGAATGTTGATTGTCTAGCTAGACATTCAATATGGAGCCGAATGTCGAGCTAGACATTGAATGTTGAGCTGAATGTCGATTGTCTAGCTCAACATTCGCCAAGATTCGGCTTCAGAAGTTCGAACTCATTGCTAACTCGAATGTTGAGCTGAATGTTGATTGTCGAGCTAGATATTGAATGCTGAGCCGAATGTCGATTGTCTAGCTCAACATTCGCCAAGATTCGGCTTCGGAGTTCGGACACATTGCTAACTCGAATGTTGATCTGAATGTCGATTGTCTAGCTAGACATTGAATGTTGAGCTGAATGTCGATTGTCTAGCTTAACATTCGCCAAGATTCGGCCTCAGAAGTTCGGACTGATTGCTAACTCGAATGTTGAGCTGAATGTTGATTGTCTAGCTAGACATTCAATATGGAGCCGAATGTCGAGCTAGACATTGAATGTTGAGCTGAATGTCGATTGTCTAGCTGAACATTCGCCAAGATTCGGTTCAGAAGTTCGAACTCATTGCTAACTCGAATGTTGAGCTGAATGTTGATTGTCGAGCTAGACATTGAATGTTGAGCCGAATGTCGATTGTCTAGCTAGACATTGAATGTTGAGCTGAATGTTGATTGTCTAGCTCAACATTCGCCAAGATTCGGCTTCAGAAGTTCGGACGCATTGCTAACTCGAATGTTGAGCTGAATGTTGATTGTCTAGCTAGACATTCAATGTTGAGCCGAATGTCGATTGTCGAGCTAGACATTGAATGTTGAGCCGAATGTCGATTGTCTAGCTCAACATTCGCCAAGATTCGGCTTCAGAAGTTCGGACACATTGCTAACTCGAATGTTGAGCTGAATGTCGATTGTCTAGCTAGACATTGAATGTTGAGCTGAATGTCGATTGTCTAGCTCAACATTCGCCAAGATTCGGCCTCAGAAGTTCGGACTGATTGCTTACTCGAATGTTGAGCTGAATGTTGATTGTCTAGCTAGACATTGAATGTTGAGCTGAATGTCGATTGTCGAGCTAGACATTGAATGTTGAGCCGAATGTCGATTGTCTAGCTAGACATTGAATGTTGAGCTGAATGTCGATTGTCGAGCTAGACATTGAATGTTGAGCCGAATGTCGATTGTCTAGCTAGACATTGAATGTTGAGCTGAATGTCGATTGTCGAGCTAGACATTGAATGTTGAGCCGAATGTCGATTGTCTAGCTAGACATTGAATGTTGAGCTGAATGTTGATTGTCTAGCTCAACATTCGCCAAGATTTGGCTTCAGAAGTTCGGACGCATTGCTAACTCGAATGTTGAGCTGAATGTTGATTGTCTAGCTAGACATTCAATGTTGAGCCGAATGTCGATTGTCGAGCTAGACATTGAATGCTGAGCCGAATGTCGATTGTCTAGCTCAACATTCGCCAAGATTCGGCTTCAGAAGTTCGGACACATTGCTAACTCGAATGTTGAGCTGAATGTCGATTGTCTATCTAGACATTGAATGTTGAGCTGAAAGTCGATTGTCTAGCTCAACATTCGCCAAGATTGGCCTCAGAAGTTCGGACTGATTGCTAACTCGAATGTTGAGCTGAATGTTGATTGTCTAGCTAGACATTCAATATGGAGCCGAATGTCGAGCTAGACATTGAATGTTGAGCTGAACGTCGATTTTCTAGCTGAACATTCGCCAAGATTCGGCTTCAGAAGTTCGGACTCATTGCTAACTCGAATGTTGAGCTGAATGTTGATTGTCGAGCTAGACATTGAATGTTGAGCCGAATGTCGATTGTCTAGCTAGACATTGAATGTTGAGCTGAATGTTGATTGTCTAGCTCAACATTCGCCAAGATTCGGCTTCAGAAGTTCGGACGCATTGCTAACTCGAATGTTGAGCTGAATGTTGATTGTCTAGCTAGACACTCAATGTTGAGCCGAATGTCGATTGTCGAGCTAGACATTGAATGTTGAGCCGAATGTCGATTGTCTAGCTAGACATTGAATGTTGAGCTGAATGTCGATTGTCTAGCTAGACATTGAATGTTGAGCTGAATGTCGATTGTCTAGCTAGACATTGAATGTTGAGCCGAATGTCGATTGTCTAGCTAGACATTGAATGTTGAGCTGAATGTTGATTGTCTAGCTCAACATTCGCCAAGATTCGGCTTCAGAAGTTCGGACGCATTGCTAACTCGAATGTTGAGCTGAATGTTGATTGTCTAGCTAGACATTCAATGTTGAGCCGAATGTCGATTGTCGAGCTAGACATTGAATGTTGAGCCGAATGTCGATTGTCTAGCTCAACATTCGCCAAGATTCGGCTTCAGAAGTTCGGACACATTGCTAACTCGAATGTTGAGCTGAATGTCGATTGTCTATCTAGACATTGAATGTTGAGCTGAATGTCGATTGTCTAGCTCAACATTCGCCAAGATTGGCCTCAGAAGTTCGGACTGATTGCCATCTCGAATGTTGAGCTGAATGTTGATTGTCTAGCTAGACATTCAATATGGAGCCGAATGTCGAGCTAGACATTGAATGTTGAGCTGAATGTCGATTGTCTAGCTCAACATTCGCCAAGATTCGGCTTCAGAAGTTCGAACTCATTGCTAACTCGAATGTTGAGCTGAATGTTGATTGTCGAGCTAGACATTGAATGTTGAGCCGAATGTCGATTGTCTAGCTAGACATTGAATGTTGAGCTGAATGTTGATTGTCTAGCTCAACATTCGCCAAGATTCGGCTTCAGAAGTTCGGACGCATTGCTAACTCGAATGTTGAGCTGAATGTTGATTGTCTAGCTAGACATTCAATGTTGAGCCGAATGTCGATTGTCGAGCTAGACATTGAATGTTGAGCCGAATGTCGATTGTCTAGCTAGACATTGAATGTTGAGCTGAATGTCGATTGTCTAGCTAGACATTGAATGTTGAGCTGAATGTCGATTGTCTAGCTAGACATTGAATGTCGATTGTTGATTGTTGATTGACTAGCCAACTTCACGCATTTTAACAGCAGACAGAACGAGATGAACAAGTTGGTTTCTCCAGAATTAAAAAGATAAGTGACACTCAAAAACTTATTTTGTGAATTTTAGGTAGCAAAAGTGCGTCTGTCGTATCTGCAGATTATATGCGTTCAATGTGTAGAAGATTGCATGTTCAAAAAATAGATGATTGTGACAGAAATCTAAACCATTATTAAACGGTATATGAAGATGAAGAATTTTGCGAAAGGTACATTTTTATCTGAAACGCCTTTAAGCGGAGAAAGTTGTATACTATAGAGCAAATAAAAATAACGCAACACACTACATATATATTATGAAAGAATATACCAGGGATAACACGATCATATTTCAAACACGTTCATGTATACAGATGTCTATAGCAGGCTATAAAAGTTTATCTGAAACGCTCAAAAGCGGAGTATGGTGTATAATATAGAGCAAATAAAAAATAACGCAACTCACTAGAAAGATTATACCAAGGATATCATGGTCATAGTTTCAAACATAATCACGTATATAGACGTCAAGAGCAGGCTATACATGTTTATCTGAAACGCTCAAATGCGGAGAATGTTGTAAAATATAGAGCAAATAAAAAATAACGCAACACACTACATACACATTATGAAAGACTATACCAGGGATACCACGATCATAGTTTCAAACACAGTTACGAATATAGGCGTCAAGAGCAGGCTATACATCCTCATGAATTGGGCGGCATTTCCTGGTTTTGCAAAGAAGATAAATAAATAGTAATAATAATAGTTATAATAATAATAAAATAAAATTGTTAAGTCAACGATGGGATCAATCACAGTTTTACATCTAACGTTCTTACACTTCAGTTTCCAATATTTGAAACAACGACAGGTTATTAGAACCCACATTGGCTAGAAAGTAGTTGACGATTATTTACATCTGGAGGTCGCCAGTGATGAGGAGGATCAGAAACACATTTGAAGAGCTCAATCCAAGTCGGCATTGGAAATTTGAAAGTCCATATTTAAAGCACAATGTAAAGATAAGTACAGAAAGCCGTTTTTCTTGTTTTCATCAGATAGGCATTTCAGATATAAAGAATTTTTTTTAAGATGTGAATCTTATATACTAAGGTTGGTAGTACAGATCAGTTAGATCATGAGAGACGATAACGAAGGTGGGTGGATTTGCAGAGAGTAAAGTACAGATGAATCCCCATGAAATAGGTTAAATATTAGATATAAATAGATGCATGGCCATATAAGTACTTTACGTTGGTTATAGAAGAGGATTACACTTTATCTATCTATTTGCTGTACTGATCGCGACAAATTCTGTTGTTGTTTTTTTTGCCAGAGAGTAATTATCTTAAAAAAAGATGGAATTTTCTGCCATGTAAAGAGGTCTTACAGTAATTAGACAACCAAGAGATCTACTTATTACTATCTTAGAAATGTATTCTTAAAATTGGAAAGTAGCCTCATGCTATTAATACTATACTGTAAAAATAACAAGGCACAAAGCATAGATTAGTACTGGATTGTAATAGCATAAGCAATAATTTGCATAAATCTAAGTTTAAAATACAAAAAAAAGAAGAAAAAAAGTTGCAAGATAACATGACAACAACTTCAAAATGATATTTCATGAGCTAATTTGAAAATGGTGAGTCTTATATTAATTACATGGATAAAACTCAGTCAAATGGAACGGTTTCAGCTTTCTCATGGTCAGACGCAGGTAAGGAAGCATTTTACATACAGAATTCTTTACTGGAATTGGCGAGCATTGGTTAAATATTGTGGAAAGTTTTAACAGTGATGTTATTACAGTGGTAAACGGTCAAAGAATAACTGCATTTGTAAATGACTGTTTATGTGGAATCAAAGCTATAACGCAGTATGTATTTAAATTTTGCTCATAGGCATCCCTTATTCCTGATATCAATTTTTTCTTTATTTAATGAAAATTGGATTTCTTCTGTTTGAAGAAAATTATCAACTGAACCGTTTGTGCATGTTAAATGATTCATACATTTCTTCTGCTTGAAATGGGTAGGTTTATGTATGCTGAAAGATGGAGAAAATGTAAAAGATGATTTAGAAACATAAAGTTATCAGAGCGTATGAGCAGAAATCGCTGCATCTACAGTAGAATAGATGTTCGAGACATGTCAGTTAAAGGTACGCTTGTTAGAATAAAATGAGTCATTCCCCTTTGAAAAGGGGTCAGTTGTTTTAAAGGCGTAGTCGTTAAAAGCTAATGTCAGAGTATTGAAAGAGAATACTGCATTCGATTCTGAATAATTTGCCAACGAAAAACGGTGATGCTTATGTTGGCTATGCAGACATGGACAATGTTATAAGTAGTGAGTCAAAATTAAAAAATCCAAATACACTTGCAGTGTAATTGATTTTCCCATAAGTGGAATTTCAATGGTTATTTCCAAAGGTAAGAATATATATCATAGGAGCAGTAGATTTATATGGGAAGAGCAAACTTTCCTCACAAGAGAGCTCTAGAAATCGGTTGGTGACTTGGTCACATGTCATTTCCCCAGAAGAGGAAACAAGAAATTCCCCAGAACTGGAAAAAGGTATTTATCTGGTATAAGGTAATTTTGAGATTGCCCAGGAGGTGGAAACGATTTTCCCAGAAGTGGGAAACGTATTTACCTGGTAGAAGGTTATTTTCAAAGGTAAGAATATATATCATAGGAGCTGTAGATTTATGTTGGAAAAGCAAAAGTTCCTAAAAAGAGAGCTCAAAAATCGTTTGATGACTAGGTCATATGTAATTTCCCAAGAAGAGGAAGCATGAAGTTCCTTTGAAGTGGAAAAAGGTATTCATCTGGTATAAGGTAATAATTGAGATTGCCCAGGAAGTAGAAACGAGTTCTCCCAGAAGTGGGAAAAAGGTATTTACCTGGTGGAAGGTTAATTCCAAAGGTAAGAAAACATAACATAGTAGCAGTAGATTTATCTAGGAAAACCAAACATTCCTCATAAGAGAGTTTTAAAATCGTTTGGTGACAAGGTCACATGTCCCTTCCCCAGAAGTGGAAATATGAAGTTCCCCAGAAGTGGAAAAAGGTATTTATCTGGTATAAGGTACTAATTGAGATTTCCCAGGAAGTGGATAAAGGGTATTTACCTGGTAAAAGGTAACAATTGAGATTTCCCAGGAAGTGGAAACGAGTTCCCGGGAAGTGGGAAAAAGGTATTTACCTGGTAGAAGGTCAATTCCAAAGGTAAGAAAAATAACATAGTAGCAGTAGATTTATGTGGGAAAAGCAAACTTTCCGCATAAGAGAGCTTTAAAATCGGTTGGTGACTAGGTCACATGTCCATACCCCAGAAGTGGAAATATGAAGTTCCCCAGAAGTGGAAAAAGGTATTTATCTGGTATAAGGTACTAATTGAGATTTCCCAGGAAGTGGAAACGAGTTCCCCTGAAGTGGAACGTGGTATTTACCTGGTCGAAGGTAATAATTGAGATTTCCCAGGAAGTGGAAACGAGTTCCCCGGAAGTGGAATGTGGTATTTACCTGGTAGAAGGTAATAATTGAGATTTCCCAGGAGGTGGAAACGAGTTCCCCGGAAGTGGAACGTGGTATTTACCTGGTTGAAGGTAATAATTGAGATTTCCCAGGAAGTGGAAACGAGTTCCCCGGAAGTGGAAAATGGTATTTACCTGGTAACAAATTAGATTTCCCATGAGTGGAAACAAATTTCTCGGAAGTGGAAAAGGATATTTACCTGGTAGATGGTAATAGTAGAGATTCCCCAGGAAGTGGAAAAAGTTATTTACCTGTTAACAGATAATAACTGAGATTTCCCCGGAAGCGGAAGTCAGGTTGAAAACGCAGATTGAAGGTCTTAATTTTCTAAAGGTGCAAAAGTCCCTGAGGGCAAAATCAATGAAAAAAAAAAAAAAAAACTCAGATGAAAATAAAGGTAGACTTTCAAACAACGAAGTATTTGGTTTAAGTATGGTTTTGGGAGAGAAAATGTCCTCCATATGAACAAAGATGGAGGAGTAAATATGGTTGTATAGAGCAGTATTTAGAAGATAAAAAATGAGGTCAATGTTTATTACAATAACAAGAAAATGAATTCACTCGTAAAAAATCAGGAGTAGAAAAGGTGATTTTCAAAGTATCGCCATGGTGGTAAGTTACGTGAAATATCAAAATTTAAATGTCAATAAAATGGATATGGTATATTTCTAATGAGCTATGCGTTTATTTAAGTCAGAGAAAGAAGAAAATTAAATTGACTGATATATGGGATCACAAACAAATGACAAGTTCAGTGTATATTATAATGTAGATACAAATAAGTTAATTCCAGATGGGTTCCCAGTATAGAAGTTGCCTGATTATTAGCTCAGTATCAGAGTTAGCAGAGGGGAAATGTTGAGTATAATAGATATGGCAGTTTGTTGTACTTTAAGAGTTTCAGACCAACCGTTGGCACCTGATTATCTAATTTTGATAGGGGGTACATTTAGCAAAACAAAAGTAAATAAATAATTAAATAAAATGAGTACCAGATAAATTAAATTTTAGATTTCAGCATGATTGCAATGAAAATAAGAATAATATGTATTGACAATAAGGCTATTTGTATATGGCTATTTGTTTTCATTTGTTGCAGGTATGTACGTTGAAGATTTTGGAGTCGAAATATTAAACATTACAGAGGTCATGTCTATGTGAGACATTGTGATGTGACTTAACATGAAAACGTAACTAGAATCTATACAAAATTTTGTCGCTCTCTAACATTTGTAATTTCTAAGCGCGCCAACATGCAAACTGTGTTTGTTTTCTTTGTTAGAAGTTAAGAATAGACTTAACATTCTGCTCGTTTCATCGAATAGAGCAGAATATTTGTCTAGTCGGTACTAGCATTAACAAAGGTTGTGCAGTATATTATTACTCAGTCGTCATGCACGGACTGAGAATAATCAGGTATTTGTGAACGAAGTGTCGTGAAAAATCAGTTCTAAGGCGGCTTCACAGATGTGAGCAACACACACAATTTTGTATAGATTCGAGCAAGAGATCTTGCCGTGTTGATTTGCACGACGTCATTGCTATGTGGTATACTGCATTGTTTAAAATCACAGCAAGTTTTCGCCAAACAAAAAATGGAAAGTTTGGTGTCATGTGGGCTGGACGGCAGGTACTTCGGCAATGAGAAGATCTAAGGGTTAAGTAAGCTGTGTTACTGGCAGGGCTTTTACAAGCACTTCTTAGATAGATCTCATCAAGGTCTACAACGTCCTTCCATGTCACGCTGCTCATTTGCTCACATTAAAGCGCGCCAACATGCAAACTGTGTTTGTTTTCTTTGTTAGAAGTTAAGAATAGACTAACTCGCACACATGCGGATTCATGCCGAAATTAAATTTCAAAGAATTATGATAATCTAACATTCGAGCTTCTGTCATATCAAAATTGGTGAACTCAAGCCTCGCATTTTATCTATTTTTCCAAACTCATTTGATATATATTCAATAAATCAAGAGCACTCACGAAAAATCTTCTATATATTATTGTTTGCAAGAAATAAGAACGGTACATAGGTCCAGATGAGGAAATTTTATGAGCGAAAAATTGTAATTATTTTCTTACCCATCAATTAAAATATGTGTTTGGGTGCTCAAAAGAACCGTCTCATTGAGACGGATCTTTTAAGTACCCACAACATATGTTTTGGATGAGAAATAAAGAAAATAGTTTTCCACTATGCACTCTTCTGGAAGTTTGACGGTAGAATGGCAAATAAGTACAAATAATTACTATTACATCAATACATGAACATGCCACTAGTACAGCTTATTTTTACGATTTTTGACGTGTAAACTTAGGGTTACTTTTGAACGGAGATGTTTACATCTTATATTTTAAATATGACATGTGCCGTTTTATGTGGACCGAGCAAACTTAAATGCGATAGAGTGTGGTTGTCAATATTCGATTATTTTTTTTAATTGATGCATGCATATTTCATTTTCCGTAATAAACTTAGAGTCCCCAAAGAACGTAGAAGCACAGGCCATTGACATTATGTTACAGATGTGAAAATGCCAATGTATTTACCTAAGATATACTTCAAGTCAACGTCGACTAGAACAGGAATTACAATGCCTCCTTAAACATGTTACAGTTAAGCAAGACTTAGTTAAGTATTGATATTTCAACATGCTATATTAAACGCTAAATAAATTGCCCGGATCAATGTGGTATTTGTGGTCAAAGATACCATTGTGATCTTCAGAAAATTTAAAATTAATTTGATTTTAATCAGTTTTAAACGTTAATTTTCGGGTCCTGAAAAATCAATACTTAACTTAAGTCTTCCTTAACTCTAAGGAGGCAATGTAATTCCGGGCACTCGAACGTAAAGATAGTTGCACCCATATGCGACTAATTCTCATGCTCCGGGATACAGGGTAAGTTTTCAGGGTCCTGTATTTCGACAATTTACGAATTCGATACAATACAGTTTGTCACTTAGATATAAAGTTGTTCCGGTATTTTCATGACAAAATAAAAGAAAAAAGAAAATGTGTCCTAAATATCCATTTGACCCTTTTTCAGAACCGATCGTCTCAGTACCAAATACAGATAGATCAGGCGAAATCAAACGATATAGACAATAATTATTTCCAAGTTTTAACTCTGGCTACAAATACGAAAATGGCCTAGACTCAGATTGTCTCTTCTATATAAACGGTTATTTTGAGCCATGTACGACCTGACCTCGTGGCTTTTGGAAGAAATCGGGAGATACGAGGGCGGGATCAAAAGTAATGCAACCAATGATGTTAAATGACAACTAAAGGTGGGATTGCATTTTTTTGTTTATTTCAAATTGTCAAAATACCATCCCTTCACAGATACACAAATTTTCAAATTTTAAATTCAATCCTTGAAGAGTTTCTCATAGTTTTTTTGGGTATACCTCAAAGGAGGTTAATTTTTGAGACACCTAACTTTTGGCGGGAGGTATATTTCTGCCAGCAAGATTTGTCTTGAGACGAGGGAAGAGAAAAAAGTCACAGGGGACTAGATCAGGGGAAAAGGCGGAATGTTCTAGAACATAGACCCCCTGTTCTTTCCAAAAGCGACGCCACACTTCTGGCCTTGTGACTTGAGGCATTGTCATGTTACAAATAAATACCACAGATGCCTATCTTCGGTCAAAATTTCTGGTAGAATTTGACAAATTTTCTAAGAACTTTGTTCCCGTAAAACCTTGTATTCATTGACTTGCCTTTGGGTATAGAGACTTGTATTGCTAGTCCCACAGTATGTAAACTGAAATAAACATCCTGTACCTTTTCTCCGCTAGCTCACGCCTTATAAACACGAATAACAGCACTCGTGCGTAACCAGTAGTCGGAAAATGCGTGTATTTAGGTACATGTACACATTTCGATTTATATTGTTAGCGATACAGACAATACACATTCGAACAAGGTAAGAAAAGCCATTTCATCTATTTTATTCCGTTTTATTCCATGATTTTAACGGTTTCCTCCTTTGCATTTTGCTCTGTTAAAAAACGACTTGCTCACAATCAGAGCCGTTCTGTGTCGAAAACGAGCTTAAATGCCAGATTGCACGGTTTTAGTGGAATTGGCAATCACATGTATACATGATTACATGGTTGTAACTGTAACAGTTACTTAGATCTATGGGAAAAATGAATTTTAATAGATGGGCCCTCGCAATTACAGCTGTACCAACAACTCTCACATCACGATTTCCGACAACTGGTTACGCACGAGTGCTGTAATTCATAATGTGAAAGGCATGAGCTAGGAGGAACGGGTACAGGATGTTTATTTCAGTTTACATACTGTGAGTCCGTTAGGAGTGAAAAATATGGCATACATAACCTTTTTTACACTGGTAATCCTTTAGGCAATACAAGGCCTTCTTGCATTTTGGTAAGCCATACTCGATTACTTATTTTTCGATGCGGTTCGAAATAGTGCATCCAAGACTCATCAGATGTTACTACATTCATAAATAATTTCTGATCATATCTTGGAAATCGTTTTAACAGTTTGCGCGCCGTCCTAACACGTGTGTATTTTTGCTCATCATTGAGCAAATGTGGGGCCCACCAAGTGCTTTCCTTCTTCATTTTCAAAATATTTCGCCAAAAGCGCAGTGCAAATGCTTTTGAAATGCCAACCATGTCCGCAATATGCTGAGAAGTATATCTTTGCGTCTGATTTTACTATATAATTTTTATAACAACCTTTGGACTACTTGCAGATTTAGATCAACAATATTTTGGAGCACTTGTAACAGACCCTACGCCTGCACTGAAATCCCTAACCTGTCTGCAAACTGTGCAAAATGGAATTACTAACATGAACAGTACATATGTCAGCATAAATGTCCGTTGAACCTCTGCTAAGTAATGCGCGAGTCTTAATGTCTGCCCTGATTTCGATCTCATTTTCAACGCTTCTCCCAACCATTTTGCTTAACCGCCTATGAGTAGGGTTTGTGCAAAAGTAAACTTCACGAGAGATATTGTGTCTACATGGGCAGTTGATACATCGATTAAAAGGTGAGAGAATGGAGAACACATACAAGGCGTGGGTTTTATCTTCCCGCCAACAGTTGCGGTGAAAATTAGCCAGTGGCATTACTTTTGATCCCATCCTCGTAAATGAGTTAATAGAGTGCCTACAAAAGAGGATGGACGGATGGATGGACGTACTTACATGACGGATGTTCTGAGATTCCTTATGCTCTATTGTCATTACAAATGAAATGGGTTAACCGCAGAAGATTAACCCCACAAGCTCGAGTTCTTTTTACCTCTTAACACCAAGCTACCCACACCATCAAATCACTAAACACGGCCGTACAGATTGAACGATTCCATTATATACCGGGTGGCTGCCCGGACAGATAGACGGACATCCACGGACGGACGAGTTGAAACCAATAGACCTCTGGCAACGATTGGAGCCCTAATAAAAATGTCATTTGGCAAAATGAAAGATGAAGCCGCTGGGATAACAATCAGATAATATGTCGGGTAAGGAAACCAAAAAAATATTGATTAGCCAGGCTTTCAGGCCCTGGGTTCAAGGTAAATTGCTCCTACTGAACCAGACTTTTCTCTGACATAATCGCCCGTCTGAGTGAGATAGATACTATTAGAATTAAAAATGTAGTAATGAAGTTGCAGTTTTTTGTAACAGGATAAAATTATCAGTTAGACGGGGACCAGTCTAAGTATTTAAGAAGAGCTTACTGCTATAAGAGAGTTAAAATAATTAAGCCATCACAAATGACAACAACACGAACCCAAACCATACTATAAGAATTCATCAATTAACCAAATGCAGTCTACCAGTAAAAGATATGTATTATTGTATTGTGGCCTATAGATAAGTTAAAAGTGACGTAAAAGAGCATACCAACACTTGAAGGTAATGCAGGTTATACCGTTATTAACGGTAAAAAAATTACATTAATACCTGATAAAGGTTTACAAAATACGGAAATATTATACCAAGCCGTCATAGCTCAGTCGGTTGAGCCGAGGCAAATATTTGTATCTATATCTATTAACGAGAGATTTAAAACGGGGGAGGGTTCGAATCCCACACGATTGATTTTTTTCACGAAGGAGATATTTTTAAATATCATTATTGCCTAAACAAGACTTTTTATCATATTTTTGTTAAATTTTAAATGTTTTTTACTATAGTTTTCTTTGAGTGTTTTTGTGTGTGTTTTCTGTGAGTTTTTTTTCTAGTTTCTTTACATTCTTCACATATTCATTTCATTACAATACACTACAAAACAATACGAAAGAGATCAGCACAAACATTCTTCGTCTGCTGGTTCTGTGTCGGAATAGTCTGAGCACAAACAAACATAAAATATAAAAAAAGCAAAGATAAAAAATATATGCCGTGATTGGGGTTCGAACCTTCAATTGCAAAACTTCGTAACAGAGGTCTACGATCTTACCACCGCGCCAGCCCAACTGTGAAAAATATTAATGATAAAAGAATATAATGTACAAAGTTAGCGAAACCGTTTTACCTATTTACATCAATGGACAATGTCCAATTATCAAAACATGCTCTGACGTCACTTTGAACTTATCTAGTAAGGACAGTAGTATTGCACTTCAAATAGAACACAGTTCAGTTTTTTTTAAATTTTACATGGAAGTAACTTCTTTTGTGAATCTTTTATGTTTTTTGCTGTCGTGTGTTTGCTATGCCTTTGTGCGCGTCTGTTTATATGTGCCTTGTGGTCACCTGCTGGGAAAGGGCTGGACCACTTGGCTCTCGTTTGTGGTGTCTAACTGTGAGTTTGTCACTTTCCCATTGGTATCCTTGTTCAGGTGTGATACTTGATTGTATCGATTCCTGATCTTTGCACCCTTACTTACTTTCACAGTTTGCATGGGCAAAGAAATAGCAAAACTCTAACTAGATCAAAATTCTGGCGAAGAATGATATCAACCTTAATGCTCTAATATATTGTAGAACAGTGGTAGAGTGTTTGACTCGAGACAGAGGGGCCGTGGGTTTGAGCCTCACCAGCGTCACTGCATTGTGTCCTTGAGTAAGACACATTAATCTTAGCTTAGTACTGGTTCAACCCAGGAAGACCCGTCCCTTTATAACTGAAATATTGTTGATGGGACGTAAAGAATCAAATCAAACAAAATATAGCCTTTTCTAACTTTTATCACAGACACTCAAAGTTGATTGTTAAATACAATATCTTCTGCAAAAGGGCATATCAAGGCCTATATTCTATGGTTATTTAGTTTATGAATTCAAATTAATTCAAAGAAAAAGGTTGGTGATTAATTATAGTGATCAATTTAAAAAGATAATTAAAGGTTATAAAAAAGTGGGATACAGCATGGATATTATTGTAGTATTGCACCTCAAATGGAACACAGGTTTTCGTTTTTGAAATTTTTGCATAAAAGATCCTTCATCTTGAAAATTTGCATGCGAATAGAAATAGCAAAACCCTAACTAGATTTAAATTTTGGCGGAGAATGATGTCAATCTTATTGCTCTGATATCTTGTAAAAAATAAATAACTTAGTTTTTGTTGAAATGAAAATACCCGTTTAGTACCAATTTTTGTACTGTCGTTGCAATACACCTGGGATAGATATACCAGTATTTGTTCATCTATAAAATGTCCATTAGAGATTACAGCAGACGACTATCTTGTTGAAGGCATCCATTTGTGCGGCTTTTGATGCAATTCAAGCTGCTTTTAAAGTCTATGAATAATGGCCTTTCTTTCGGGTCACCATTTTTTTGACACAGTTTGAAATATCTGAACTATTATTGACTAGGCTGATAAATGGCAACGTAAGCCAATATGTATATAGCATTGTTATAAATTGTCTCATATTAGTATAAACATGGCTTTATGTTCAACCGATAGTCATTGAGCCGTTTCGCTCAAGGTACTACCCAGCTAACACATAACGTTAATGTAACGTTTGCAAAAGGTCCCAAAATGGTTAGGTCGGACCTGACGTTTTGATAACGTTTTAAGGACGTAACTCTTAATAACTACTTCTCTTAAACTATTTAATCAAAATCGCATTTTACTTTAATTCGTGTAAAAATAATTAAAATGAACGTTTATAGTTTTTTTAAGAATCGAAGTATCTGATAAAAAGGGGTTTAGCGACGTTTGAATGACCTTTTATACTGTTTATATAAATGTTGCTCGAATGTCAGATTTTGTCATTCTAGTGCAACGTTTTAATAACATTTTTATCACGTCAGTAGTTTGTACTTGCTCAAAATGATCTGGTAACCTGCATCAGATTAAACATTGATTAGAACATTGTTCTGGTACATAAATTAAAGTCTAAAATCATTTAGAAACGAGTTTATTTGCATGGAAGCGGTCATTATTAGTGTTTTACAAAGAAAACAAATAAAAACGTCATATTGACGTCCAAAAGAAGTTCTTGACCAACCATATCTGAGTTTTGCATTTTTTTCAAATGTGTTTTTAAATAACCGAACCCTTTTCATTATTTATATTCTGATTTAAATTGCTACTGTGATAGATACGTTTGTACACACACTCCAGTTTGTCCCAATTTACCATATGTTTTGTATCTGAATCGACCCATTGCTCTTTCCCACCAATTTAACCACGTGGTTTTGAGAACAAAGACTGACTTGGTCTGGATAATTTTGAGGAGTGTTTTCCTTTACATAACCAAATTGGACTTGCTTTGGAAATGTTAATTTACCGCTAATATGTTGGATGTATTTAGTTTAAAATGTTTGCTTTATAAGCAGACTATACAGGGTCTACCTTCGTATTTAAATATAAAAAATCCTCCTAATGACTTGAAAAAACTTTCCTGTAATGTTTTCAATTGACAAAACAATAACGTTATAAGAACATTATATAACATTTCCATAACGTCTTTATAAAACGTAATTAGGACGTACAAAAAACTTGCCATTTTAACGTCATTCAGACGTCCCATGAAAACGTTATGTTACGTTATTTATAACGTTTTTAAAACATTTTCAAAACGGTTTTGTGTTAGCAGGGTAGAGGGGAATATTATTTGGCCTTTAACATTAAAAATGTTGAAATGCCATCCTATCACAGCTTTTATGAAAAAACATGCAAACTTCAAAAAAATGATTTTGATTAGGGTTTTTTTTGGTTTAAATATATATTTCCAATTAAATTTAAAATTCGCATTTTAGATTTAATTTTGTTGCCAAAAACAATGTTCCATTTGAAGGGCAATACTACAGTAATTAAAACCATACGTCTAGTAAGTTGCCTACTTTTGAGAGATAATGTGGACACGTACAAATAAAAAATACTTTTATGTTAGCATTACAGCAGTTCTTATGATTCAATTTGAGATTGAAGTACTAAACTGCTGCATGGTAACACCTCAACTGCTTAAAAGCCAACATCCATAATCAAAGTGTACACATTTTTCCTTTTGACGGCAGATGGTCTAGTCATAGCACGTCATTAAATATCAATTTTAACATATATAATCATTATATCATGAGCCAGTGCCTGAGATTTCCAACAATGTGGTATGTGCGACCAGCAAAGCCTCAGATCAGACTGCGGATACGCGCAGTCTGATCAGAGCCTTTGCTCGTCGCTTGAATATTCTATGAGTGTTAAGATACCGTCCGATATCTTTAGGAGGTTCTAAGCTTAAAAGGAGGCTGCACATGCTCGTCTGAGTCTACACTTGTCAAAATGCCACATTGTTAGAAATCACATGCCACTGCCCTCAAATGCTTAGATTAAATTATCAAATAACGATAGTTTGCTAATTTGAATAAGTTTATAAGGCATTCCGCACATCGGTTGTAAGAACTATGTACAATTTTGTATTTGCACAATATGAGTTGAAATAGTTATAGGGTGGCGTAGTTAGCATATTTGTTACACGCTAAGATGTGTGGGACGTTTATAGTCAAATATAGGACTGTACATAAGTGGCATATGACATAAGCAGTTACACTTGCAAAAATAACAAGAAAAGATATGGCATTAAATGCCAAATCAATGAACTCGGCTTTACCAGATAAAGAGTTCGTTTTTTTATTATATCACAAGCTACAAGATCTTAAAATGCAGTATCAACAAACTGAATGAAGAACATAATCAATCAATCAATCAATCAATCAATCAGTCAATCAATCAATCAATCAATCATTTTACATGAACAATGTCACCTCCCTCCGTGATGAAACTATCTCCAGGTATTTATTCTACGAAGAAGTCTTAAAAGACAAAATCGCATAAGACAAATCTTACCGTTTAAGAAGACTCATATACGCATGGAAGAAACGTATAGATGAAAGTGATTGCCAAAAGTTATGGTTATAGCCCCACAAGGTGGCTATGTATTTGAAAACAGTACAAACAATGAGATTATCGAAAATTGCTCTTTTTACCAGACGCCTGTAGCATTTTTAAAACCGCGAGAGCCCCGACTTTGTTAAAGGCAATGCCGCGCAGTCCCATCCGCACCTTTAGATTCAAGTGTATATGATAAAAGTCAGGAATACCATCAGATTAGCACTTTGTCGGACCAGATCTAGACCCAAACGTTCTGCTTATATTATCACCAGACGATAGCAATATTTAATATCAAAGAAGCTGCAACACGACGTGATGGCATTGGCCAGTGACCTATATATCGGCCAATGCCTGAACACCGAAAAGCGAACGTAGCACATGAACATAGGTTTCGGACCGTTTCGGTCGTGAGCTGTTTCGGCCGTGGGTCGTTTCGGCTGGGCCGTTTTCTGCCTGGTTTTAGGAGGGGTCGTTTCGGTCCTATTTTGATGGGTCGTTTCGGCCCAAGGTAGACCCCTCCCCCACCCCAACCCCCCCCCCCCCCCCCCCCCCCGCACACACAAACACCAAATTTTTTTTATATTACTCATAGTAATAGTTCTAGTGTATGAAGTCTTTTACTAACCCGTACCTGTACAGCGCTGCAGTCTCGAAAGAACCCAGCAGTCGTTTCTTGCACAACTCGGACCAAGTATACTGGGTCCTATTGCACAAATGAGACCAAGTCAAGATATTTGATACCACTTGTTGAAAGCACCGTTCTGCGTCAAAGCATTTGGTAGAAATATATTGTCTACCTTGGGCTAGTCCAAATTTGGGCGATCCCTAGATGTACCGAAAATGAAACATTAATACAATAAGAGATTCTAATTTCTAGGAATTTGATACAAAAAGTGTAGCTTCGTTTCTAGTACCTTTTGCAATCTTACCAATTTGAATGTTACCAGAATCACAAATAAAATGAAGCAGAAAATGCAAGATGCCAAAATAATTTTCAATTACCAGGCATACAACGCCATCGATACGCTGTACCCACGATGGATCGAAGTCTTTTTTTTAGTTTCCCTAACTAGCAGGGAAAATATTTGTGAATAGCTGGGAAAATATTTGTGAATGAGACAGTTTTAACAAATGCACATAAATCCTGGTCAGTAAATATATTAATCCAAAATGGTAATGGACTTGTTCAACTGAAGAGAGTGGGATATTCCATTTAGCTTAAATAGGTTAATAAGTGTTGACCAATTTTGTTTACATACATGTATATAGTATGTGTGCATGCAACGAAGACCCAGACGAGACTGCACAAACGCCATTTCTCGCAAAAACATTCCATCAAACATTATGTAAACTTTCCAAATATTACTGCGCAACAAACATTATTCCGAACAACGAAGGTTCATGCGCGGATTCCTGACTATTTAACACTATTCCGAGCAACGAAGGCTTATACGAGATTGTACACGTCTACATGTATTAGAAACTGACAATCTAAAATAATTGTGGACACTAGGATCTTTTTTTTTTAGTTTTATTTTATTCAAATTTCCAAAGATCCCACAGCATAAATACTACCCAGGCCGAGTACAGAAGGCTCAAACCAGACTGCACATGCGTTCATACTCGCAAGAACACTTACTCAGGTAAGAAATAACTAACAAAAGCGGACAAATGATGTTTGTGGACAAAAGAGCTTTCTAGATCTGACCCCATTAAACACTTGAATAGGTAGCGCAGTGGTAGAGCGCTTCACTCGAGATCAAGAGGCCACAGGTTCTAGCCTCACCGGCGTCAATGCGATGTGTCCTTGAGCAAGAACATTATTCCCAGCTTTGTACTGGTTCAACCCAGGAAAACCCGTCCTTACATAACTAACATATCGTTGATGGGACGTAAAGAATCAAATCAACCAATCAAACAAACAAATACTTGAACATATCAGTCTACATGTACTAACATCAGAAAATAATGTTATCAACTATATGTATGTGAAGCAGACGACTCATGCAGGCAGCATTTGAGCGAACACATGGGCCGAAATTTAGGCGCATAGTCCCACTTGATGGCTGTGCATGCATGGTTACTTCACGCATTTTACATGCTTTAATGTACCTTTTTCATGAAATGGCTCATTTTCATTCATCTTTATAATCCTATCGGAATACACCGAATATACAATGTAACGAGGCGTAGTTGACCTGAATAAAAGCGATATTCATACGCGCATCACTCTGGTATTCAGTGTCCATTCTTAGAACACAATAAAAGAAGAGTTACTGTTCCTGAAATGACCGAATAACCGTTTAAAAGTGACACGTCAGCTTTTCAATTCGCAAAAACACCAATAACTCAGTAAATATTCTATTTTCGAGCGAAAATTTGCAACAAAAGATATAATATTGAATAATTAAAACGTGGTATATGCTTCAATCACTATAATTTCAAAGTGAACAGCTATTTTCACACGAACTATTTCTTCAAAGTGTAGAAATTTCGAAAACAGATATAACTCTCTAGAATAGCTGATGTTGAACAGATCCCGAGTTCCAAAAATGATGCGACTCATGCCAAAATCAATGACATCCTGATTTAACAAAATATATTAAGTTTTGGCATCTGCATACTAACCGGTCGTTTGTAAAAAAAATTTTCCGGTCGTTTGTAATTTTTTTTAATAACCTTTTTCCAAAAAACTTTCAGGAAATCTGAGTATCCATTAATAGGATCTGTACAATGCCTGATGTTTTAGGGCTCCAGATAAGAGTGCGTATTTGGAAACTATTTTCTTTATTTCTCATCCAAAACATATATGTTGGGTACTCAGAAGAACCATCTCAATGAGTCGGTACTTTTTAGCACCAAAACACATCTTTAAGTTGAAAGGAAAGGAAATAGTTACAATAAATGTACTTATCTGCAACTTTGCATGATTTTGACAAGAATCACCACTGTAGGGGAAACATTTAAATTGACCACAAAATAGAGAATACTAGGTACTCAGAATAACCATCTAAATGAGTCGGTACTTT
>OZ026515.1:13848383-13900615 GCA_964019695.1 Loripinus fragilis | reverse complement strand
AGGTAAATACTTGGATATAACAACCACATGAACACGGCTCAAATTACAATAACCCACCCAACCGCCACTACCAAATCTGAAAACTTAATATTTACACTTGCCGCTGTCTTCCCTTAGATAAACTTTTATCGAGCAACTGCCTTCATTTGCCGACGAGGATATTTGCAAATGTCTGCGTTTGTCGTTAAAGAGTTTTGCCCGCTTGAAATATAAAGTGTACATGTTAATATAAAAATTGGAATTTTATTTTTCATCCTTCATTATGTGGTGAAGACAGTGGGCGGAGCTAAAAATGTATGAAGCGCGTTCCGCCCACTGTCCTTATTACATTATGAAGGTTAAAATTTTAATTTTTAAATGTTTTTCGAACATTATTACATGTATGACAGTGTATTTATCGACATGAAGTAAAAGTATTACGAATGGTACAACATGTTTGATACATGCCTTTAGTCAAGAGTGCGTTTCAAAAAAAAAATTATTATTTCTCAACCAAACCATATGTTGTGGGTGCTCAAATAAACCGTCTTATTGATACGGTTTCTTTTGAGCACCCAAAACATATCCTGTTAATTATGGGTAAGAAATTATTAACAATCTTACGCTGAAAAATTGTGTTTATCTTAATCTGTGTGATAGCTGAACAGATAGACAAACTCGTAGGCTGCGCCTTAGCATTAGGTTATTA
Source organism: Loripinus fragilis (assembly GCA_964019695.1). Classification (NCBI taxonomy): domain Eukaryota; kingdom Metazoa; phylum Mollusca; class Bivalvia; order Lucinida; family Lucinidae; genus Loripinus; species Loripinus fragilis. Next base: position 13,899,927 of record OZ026515.1, on the reverse strand, counting down.
GGACTTGTCCTCACCTCTATAACGAAGTGTGGTTTCTTTGTTTTTTTTGTAACTCCTAAAAGATGCAGTAGGCGATATTGTTTTCTAAGTTGTGTCGAACTACTAACGGTACCATTACACTTTCTCATCGATATCGCCGTCGTACGTCTAGATATGCATATTGAAGTGCCGCCTGTAGGGCATTTTTGTCTCACAAAGAACGGTAATCGCGTGTGATGTGTCCAAACGGTTAACCATATCACATGCGATTTCCGTGCTTTGTTCCTTTTAACGCTATAGACACGAAAACACATTTTCTTTTGATAAAGGGATCATGTTATCGTACTACAGGTGTGCATGTATATAAAAAGATGGACACCTTCATTGTGTGCAATTAAAAAGATATACAGGAACGTATAACGCATGCGCAAAGCCATTTGAACAATTTTGCAGTGGATTTAGATGCGTAAAGTTTGGTTTGGCCCTCATCTTCTTTGAGAAAAGGGAAGACTCTAAGATGTCTGCGCGGATGCACAGACTCATCAGAGCCTTCGCTATTTGCCTGAGAGATAAGTGTTGGGTTTATTTATGTCTTCATAAACTGTTTTAGTATCACCGTCTTCTTTATTTCCAGCTTTTCTATGTTTATCTTTTCGATCATGAGAAGATGGCATTAGGCGACACAAGTGCTGAAGAACTTGGTTGTATCAAAGACATATCAGACAGCGAGTTATCAACGTACATCACATCCCCTGTTATACCGACATACCTGTTTCCTAGTGATCGAATTATTGTTAATTTCGTGCCATTCCGTCTGATTGACACTTATATTAAATTCATGAGGGGCCCGATGAAATTCACGAAAGTATTTTCTGACATTCGTACGAACTCTGGTGGTTGTGAAGGTCTGTTGTCTTTTGGAATCCTTTATGAAGTGCAAGTGGTGCCGTATAGATATGAAATCAATGTTTTTGGTTCAGACTTGCGTAGCTTTAAGGCACACATTGTTAAACACTTAGAGAGACTCAAAGACACCGCTCATGGGTCATCACACGTTGTAGTAGCGCTGGATGAACGCTTTCCGCCAGATATGGTAAATTCTGTTTTCAAAGAGTTTGGCGGATTACACCAAACACATCCCACTATAAAGTCGCCTGGCCCATATTACGCAGTGCAGTACCTTTTCGAGAAAACACTTTGAAATGGAGCTTTAGTATTTGAACACCAGTTTTCTGGTTTTGCAAGCAGAGTGCCCGTCGAGAGAAATCCTGAATCCTGATTGTAATGCATGTGAAGAAAGGTGTAGACCGACCAATGGATTCGCGTTATCAGGCCCCGAGGTTATAAATCCTTTTTCATACTCTATTCAGCTGAGCACGAAGTTTATCCTGCTCATAAATGTTAAAATGCCACAAGTGTTGGCATTTTAACATTTATTAGCATGATAAATAAACATCTGAGAGACGACTTAAAGCAAGAAACGTCTTTATTTGTCTGTATTTTAGTTTTTATGAGCAGTTAAAATTGATTGCTCAGTAAAGTTAAGCATGATAAAAGTTTTATAACCTCGGGGCCTGATCAACTCCAGGACCTTCGTTATTCACTCTCGAAATAGTACGTAACAAATTAGAGTAACTCCCATCGAAAACATATTTTCGCAAAAACCATTATGACAATTGAACTCAAACTTCATATAATACATTTATTAGAGTAGGAAATGACAATCTATACAAATAATTTGGTCACATGACCACTGCGCCTATATATGGTAAAACCTTTTTTGAAAGTTTTCTTCTCCAGAACCAGAAAGCCAATGAAATTGGGACTTGGTATGTAAAATTTGGGATGTTTGTTAGAATTATAGTCCTTTGTTGACCTTGAGCTACTACATTGTATATGGTAAAGTCAAATTTATTTCCCAATACATTTTCAATTAATATTCAATTGGGCATTATCTTGAAAATTTTCAATTATTGTTGAATTCAAAGGCATTTTATTTAAAGGATGTGGTTAGACATTACTATTGATACGTTTCGAAGATCCATGTTGACATTTGGTCTTTTAGCAAATGTCGTTCATATGGAACTGCCATTAACATATATTTTAACATGTTTCTTAATAGCAACATGGTCAATTGAACTGAAATGGCGCGTCCATTAGAGGAAACAATTTAAATTGACTATGTGGTCTTGGTAACATGACAAAAATGGCTGCCATGCCAATATACAATAAAACTCTTCAAAATCTTCTATTCTAGAACCAAAGCGTCTACAGCCCTTAGCTTTGGTATGTTCCTGGATGTGGGCGGTACATTGTATGCTAGTATTATGATACTAGGTTGACCTTGATATACATAACAACAATGTCAAATGTGTTTCTTAATGCATTTATTTGGAAATCAATTGCAAAGATGATTTTTGATAACAGACGAAATCATAATACTTTCTTAATAATAGTTAAACTAATGACACTGACTATAGGTACCGTCAAAGGTTGTGATTGACCTTTCATCCAAGGTAGCTCTAGTTTGATTACAACACACTTTCTTCTCAGATATCAGGGGGCCAATTGAAGTCGAAGTTCATTTGGAGCATGCTTTAGATGTGACAACCTTAATATGTCTACGTGCGTATATTGTCCATTTCACATGACCAAACTGTCTTCCATTCCATGTCAGGTAAAACATGTTAAAATCCTTCGTTTTGGTAAGTCTTACAAAGTTTGGTTAAATGATTAATCTAGATTGATCTTGACATTTAAAGCGTTTTATCATATGACGTCGCGTCTGGGAGCGAAATAACGCCATGCAATAAAATCAATAAACCACTAGTTGTTCACAGATTTTCGGGAAACGTTATGACGTCCATAACCCGCGCCCCTCGGTCTCGAGTCAAGCACTCTACAATTGAACCACTGCGCTCTGAAAGATTGTTGATGGGACGTAAAAGAATCAAAACAAACAAATAAAAATGCATCTTTAATCACACAGTGCGGCTAGATGCCTTATCGTTTAAGAATATAAGAATCCTTCCTGAGTGTAAAGGTCGGATAGAATAATCCGTCCTGAGGATCGCATTTGGCATCACGTTGCTTGTATTTCGATTCTAAACACAATAAATGACAAACCTTCAGCTTTTTACAACTTTCTGCCATTGCACTGAAGAAAGCCCGCCGACAGTTGGACTGTGTCGCATACGTTTACATGTACATTTGTAACGTGTTTCAAGCGTAAAAAACGGCGTTACACCGTATAACGCCATATTTGAAGTCATTTTTCAGTAAGAATTGTCAGCTGGTGCGCGCATTCCTCGTGCTTTCAAAACTGTGACATTATTGTTTGATACAGCACGTTTTTAGCATTGGCTCTACAGGAGAGGAGTGTTAGAATTTTCTGCATACATGTAACTGAGCCGTTTATTGCAATGCTTCTGCTGATCATCTTGATGATGTCTTGAATAGAAGTAGTCATAGTATCTCTGCGCTTATGCTTTGTCATGATTAACGATCTTTAATTATGTATACCATTGTCACAAACCAGGAAGGCAGAGTTGAGTTTCTTTCAGCCAGCACCACATGTGCCTTGACGCTGTAAAACCTGTAATCAGGGTTTGCGATGTGGTAACATTGTCGCATGTAACTGCATCGACAATGAGTGTGTATACAGGCGAGAATGTGCGTGCCAGCCAGCGGATTTGGTTTTGTAATTCGCTGCTTGGATCCAATAATTCATTAGATGAAGTTATATAATTTCATTGTTGATCTAAAAAGCTGAGTTGATCTCTGTATGGAAGAGACACATGCCATGAAATGGTTCTTAATCTATCACAGAGATTTAGTAGTACGTTATGTTTTGTTTTTTGGGTTTTTTGCACTTTTTCATTTGTTCTGAATATGATTTTCACGTTGATGCTGAAAAATAATAGTAAAAACGCGATAAACGTAAAGAAATATCTGCATTGATGCTTAAAAAATGTATGGCACTATACCTCTTCTGCAGGAAATAATTGGCGATATTTGTAGGTTATGGTCTACTAAACATATAACATTTGCTTGTTTATAAACATTGAAAGCAAAACATTTGGCGGGCATATTTAAAAGTCAGATGTATTTTTGAAATCTATTTGATATCAGCTTGTAAAGCTCAGTAGGTAGATACAGAAACTTCCCTTATAAGATAATCCTTTAATAATCTCTATTGGACAGTAATATATGTCATTCAAGATATGCATTCATATAATAAAAACAATTACCAACACAATGAAATGGGTATATGATATGATACTTAGTTGATAATTTTGCTCTAGAATGATCCGTTATTGGTGGTGGGGTATATTTTAGGGTGAAATTTTCCGAAAATTGATTTAATTTTCCATTTATTTGTGGAATAAATTCCAACGCCTCAATTACAGTTGTTACAATTAACAAAGTATTTTCAAGCCCTTTATTTTAAATAAATGCACAAGTTGATGTAGTTTAAATTTTTTATAATGTTTCCATGGCAATACCAGCGTGAACGCATGGCATTATTTCACATTCTTCGGTTGCTTAGCAACAACAACCTATACTTTGCACGGTATTATATATTGCATAGTCTGACGCATGACAATTCATTGCATACTTGTGCCAAATTTGACTAGTGTCCGTTAGCCTTTGCAAGAGATATGTATCAACTCTCAGTTATTTTTGACTGACGCCTGTCTGTATTCGAAATAGTGGTGTACTGTAGAATGAAGATGATCTGTGTAGGTGCACAGTTTATTTTTAATCAGTGAGCTTTATTTAAATACTTTAAAAAGAAAGGGGTCTATTATCCTTTATATTCAGGTATAAGACTACCAGTAATATTTATATTATTTTGCCTCCAGCAGAACCAGCTACCGTTTATTATATCAAGGGTCAACTAAATTATACATTTCTTTTAGATTTTTTGCTTCAGGCATGTATGACACTAGCTATTTAAATATGCAGCATTTGGGCACAGGGCACATTTCTTTTCATTCTGACTCGAGTTTTCGCCCCTAGAAGCATCACTACAGATATTTTGGAATAGCATAGGTCCTCAAGCCAAACGCTTTACTGAGCTCAGCTGACTGAGTCCATAGTAAAGTATAGACATCCCCCGTTTTTTTCTCAATTTCTTTAAAAATTCTTACATTACTCATATCCAATATGTCTTCTGTCACTTCGTTGTATATCTTTTTTAAAGATATGTCTTGTTTGTATATATCTTTGGCATGAGTGCATGTTTACTGTCTCATTTGGGAATAAAATCCTTGTATATACGTTTTTGCTCACTCTTTGCGCATTTATCAATGCATACATGAGGAGACGGGCTGCTCCTGTGTGCCTTATATCTGTATATTGATCATACTTTCGATATGCATTCGTGTATGCATCTCTTATTTCATTAATTGAGCACATGTGTGATATATTCATTGTTAGTGTATTGTTTTGTATTTGTATATTTTCTTGTATTGAGAACTCTTCATTCTGGAGGAAATAAAAAATATCTATCTATCTATATGTCAGCTCAGCGCAGAGTCTTTGCTCGTCGCTTGAATATTCTATGACTGTTAAACAACTGACCGAACATCATTTGGAGTTTCTAAGCTTCAAAGGAGGCTGCATTGGCTCGTCTGAGTTTACATTTGTCAAAAGGACACATTGTTGGAAATCACGTGTCGCGGCTCATGTCTACTTCTATCCGTTTTGAAAGAATATTTGTATAGCTGTTTGATTAAGCATGCTTAAAGTCTTATACAGTGACTTTGTAAATAGCTGGACTCACATGATGAAGTACGTCACACAAACAGCAATTCATATTTATTTAAATTAAAAAAAAATAATAAATGAAGTCCGGAATAGAAGACAAGAATTACATTTTACTCTCGCTCTGCTGAGAACTTTCAAATGCGTAAAGCTGTTGTGACTTCAGCTTAGGGCTTTTCACCGATTTATAAGGCTTCCGATTAATTCCAAACTCATCAAATAAGGCGTCAACCATATCTAGGTCAAAGTCATCTGGAAGATAAACCAAGACTGCTGTAACACCATTAGTTTTATCTTTCAGTCTCATTAAATGTTTTATCAAGTGTGTTCTTAGCGATGCTTTGTCACTTCCAAAGATGTCCAACATATATTTATACTGAGGATTTGAGATAGGAAAAACAGTCCCTATAGAGAGAAGTCCAGAATATAGACTTCCATGGACTCTTATGTTAGAGTATATAACTTTATATTCCTTTGGTTCTTGCATAGACTTTATGTTAAAGTCGGCCATATCATAGGGAACCAGATCCACAAGCATCCTTCCAGAGGGAGCAATATATTCACGTGTTGATTTTGATTTAAACGAAAGTGACAAATTCATATCCGAGACTGTGCTTAGCCTAACAGCATGACTGATATCTTCTGTCGTAAACTTAAATCCCTGTCCTGCCACGAAGTATATGGGAAAGCTCTAGAACAGAAAAAAGAACTTGTTTACCATATGACATCATGTCTTGGAGTGACATAATGTCATTTATCACATGACGCCACGTCTGGGAGTGATATAACACCATGCAATAAAATCAATAAACCACTAGTTGTTTACATATTTAGTAACGTAAAACAATGACATCTATTTTATCCTGCGTAAAAGGATGCATCATATTGACGATTTCAAGTCCAAAAAATTGCAATTTTTGAATAGAGTTTATTAATCGTTCTATTTAAAATATAAATTACATTTACAATCTCTGGATCCGCACATGTTTGCGATTTACAGTGTTTTAACTGCTGTTCTGCTAGTATCGATACTTGTGCAATTGATGTCCTGATGCTTACCAGTTAATAATTTAGGAATGAACTGACGACCAGTCGTTGTTTTTGTAAAGAAAAGCTAAATATGCATGTGAAAGCTCTATATTGCGGTAATAATTACAGGAACATAAAACATGTGTTTAATTGTACAGGTTTCATATTTTGTTCATTTTTAGTGTAAACAGTATTTTATTCAAAGATACAAACAATTTATATGCACAAAACATAACATTTGAAAGGGATACAGAAATAAGTCCCAGACTTGTTGAAATCTGTTTCCCGAACAAGTCATCTAAACAATACAATATGTGAAAAGCAATTGATTTATAACTGATGTTTCATGATGTACTTAATGTGATAACATTTCTTTTATTTTCAGGAAAGGGTGTTATAAGTTTGTCTTTGGGCAGTGTATCTAGCACAATGGAAGAGAAAATGTTGTGTGTCTTGATTTCACTGCAATCACAGATCTTATTCTGAATTAATTGTTTGCTAAACAGAGAATAGTTTAAGCAGATACAATTTGATCTAAGTTTAGCGTGAAGTATTTGCTCAATTCTGCTTCCAGTAAAATAATAGTGTGGGACAACTTGTCTATTTGAAATACTCCTTTTGAATGAAGGAACTGATGGACATGACTGGGATTCACTATCTAGGGCATTCCATTCACGAACGGCTGAGGGTAGAAACGAGTTGTATTAGAGTTGGGATCTAGTATCAATTGTTTGGTTTTGATCACTATTTCTTGTGGAGTAACTTGACATGTCACCTACACAAGGGGCGGGGGAGGGCACCTCTAAAATTGGCCAAATAAATGATGTTAATATTATATCTAATGACTTCCTGACCAGATTAATTTGAGTTTTTGCATAATATGAATCCGCTGACACGCTTTTGATGTAATTAACTGTATATGTTTATGCCAGCTGCCACTACTTTCAAATGTGATCCCTAAATGTTTATGACTTTCAACATTGGTTATTGTTTCATTATTCATGATTAGGGATGCGTGGACAGGTTAAGTAACTTTACGCGGTAAAAGTATAGAATCATTTTTTTTTATTAAATAGCACCAGCCATTTGTCTGCTCATGAAGATATTTTCGCCAGGTCTTGGTTGAGGGTGTTTGATGCATTATCCGGGGAATCAACAATAATATACAGGCTAGTCTTGTAAGCAAAGAGGCGTATAGTGGACTTGATGTCTTTTACAATGTCATTTTTATAAATGAGAAATAAAATTGGTCCCAATATAGAGCCGTAGGGCACTCCAGCGATTATGGTAACCCATTCAGATGCTCCTCCTGGTAAGACAACCCTTTGTTTTCGAGCACTCAAGTAGTTTTGGAACCATTCTACAAGAGCGATTGTAAGACCTACAGGTTTTACTTTCAATAATAAGCCCTGTGCCAGACATGATCGAATGCCTTACTTATATCACAAAAATGCTTTCACTTCCAAACCATCATCCAACGCTTTAGAAAAAGTGTTGTAGATATTTACCAGGCAGCTGATTGACAGCGGAATCACCTGGAACTAAGCCTGACTGTAAGGATGTTATTACACTGTTTGCATTCAAGAAGTTAAAGACACATTTATGCACGATTTTCTCCATTACTTCTCCTAGTGTACTAAGCAATGAAATAGGCCTGTATTTTTACAGTCGGAAGGGTCGTCCTTTTTAAATACTGGAGTGACATTGGCTTCTTTCCTACCTGAGGTACTTTGCCTGAGGAGAGTGATAGACAAGGTATAGGAAAGCACAGAAGAACAAGATTTAAGAACGTAGTTATTTATATTATCGGGACCAGATGCTTTACTTGTTTGCAGTGTTTCTAGTATTGACTTTACTTCCATTGTGCTAGTTTGTAGTTGTGATAAGTGGTTTGGATTTGATTGTGTCACATGTGGTATTTCCTTGCCAGTGTCATTTAAATGGGAATTGTGTTTTGAAATGCATGTTGAGGAGATTTGCCATTTCAATTTCATTTATGCATATTGTAGCGTTGATTTTTAAGGCTGAGATTGATTAATTTGTCTTGAGTCGATATGAATGACTTTAAAGTCTTCCACCAATCCTTGCTGCTAATATTACGGTTTGATTTTAATTTATTGGCTAGGTTATCGAAGTATGATTTTTATGATCGCAGCAGTGTGGTAGTGTCATTTCTTAGCTGTGCTGTCAGAATTTGGTGGCCGATTAAATGTACCAACAAGAAGCTGTTTACTATGCAGACGAATTTCCAACTAGACACATTCTAAAGCAATAATTTCTAAGTCATGCCGACTTTGCACGATATTTCATTGTTTACGTAGAGTGTAACACCACCATGCCCATCTTCTGTACGATTCTTCCAGAAATCTCAAAACCCATCTATGTTTATATCAGTGGATATAATGTTAGGGGTAAACCAAGTTTCAGTGATGGAAATGACATCAAAATGTGCTAACTCAGATTCAAGGAGGTCAATTTTTCGTGGTGCATTTTGACATTGTAATGGACAATAGAAAAATTGTTTCTAATTATATCCGTAGTTTCCAATGAGGTATCAGACAAAAGAGAATCATTATCAGAATCAGGTCGCGGGTTGAGTTCAATATCACCAGCACGAAATAATAACATTCTTATAAATATGAAGTGTTCAAAGGTGTTCAGATAATCGACACCTTTTAGTCAAGTGTGTCTACATTAATGCAATCCTTACCGGCGAATGTACAAATAATCACCTTTATAAGTGTCATCCTGTTTTTACAACCAAATGTTTGCAAGCACCATCCAGTGCTAGACACAACTTGGTAAACTTTATCTGTGACAGTGACATTTCCCGTTCATATTCAGTTTATTTAACCCTTTTTATTCTGATGGATTTTCCCATTCATATTGATACAATAAGTATTAAATTGCTCATTTTGTTGTTTAAGAGGTCACAGTTAGAAGTTTTGATATTGGGATGTATTTCTGTCCCTGAATGTTGTTTTTACCTTAAGAAACAGTGTAGACCCTGATAAAATGCATCATTATGCTGCATTTCATCTGGGTCTTCACTGCCAGAGTACCCTTCAATGGGTTCCTAGTATACAAAGTATTAACAGTTTCTATTAGAATTATAATATCTACCTTTGAAGCTATGAATGTGTTTACCATCCGGAATGAAGGATTTGTTAAATAAGGATAGGTATCAGCTACTGTGAACACACCCCGCTTCACTCCTCTATTGCTACATGCCTCTCTCAAATACACCATAAGTTGTTTAATATAACCTTTCCCTTCAAAGTTTGGGTTTGTTCGACCAGCCCTGTAGCATGCTGTTTCCCCATTGTCTATTATGTGTCCTAGGTCAAAGGCGATCTGAAGTGGAAACAAGAAAAGATATGGCATTAAGTGCCATATCAATGAACTCGGCTTTAGCAGATAAAGAGTTCGTTCTTTCATTACATCACAAGCTACATGTACATGCTTTAAAATGAGTAAATGTATCAACAAACCGAATGATGTACACAAACACTATCAATCAATTATTCACTCAATCAATCAATCATCATAAACAACAATGAAACCTCCCTCCGTGATGAAACTATCTCAAGAAGAAGTCTTATAAGACAGATCGCATTAGGCAAATCTTACCGTTTAAGTTGAGGCTTTTATCTATCTATCTTCTTATACTCAGGCGATCATGTATGATCATTTTCTGAGGTGAGTGTTTTTTAGAAATTTTGAGAAAAAAAAAAAAAAAAAAAAAGCTAAAAAAAAAAAAGCTTCTGGCTGAGTCATCTAAATGAGTGCCCTAAACTCCTCTGTGGTCTCAGCTGCGACCACAGATGGAGCCAGACTATTCCAATGAGGAATAGTCCTTGGGAAAAAAGAATACTTCAGGGCATCACTATAAGTCTGGGGCCTGCAATACTGTGAGTTGTGTGATGACCTGGTAGATCTTGTACTCTGAGACGGGGTCAAGTACTTGTCTTTATCAATAGACATAGTCCCACAATGAATCTTGTGGAAGAAAAGCAGAGAGGACTGATCCCTCCGGGCCTCCAGAGTTGGCCATTGCAGCTCATCGAGCATTTCTCCAACACTACTAGTGTTGCGCAACCTCCTGCAGGTCCAGCGGGCTGCCGTCCTCTGTACCTTCTCCACTTGTTGTATCTGAGTTTTACAATAAGGGCTCCAAATGGGGGCTGCATACTCCAATTTAGGGCGTACCAAAGTTTTGTATGCAACCTCCTTAGTACTCCTAGGTGCGAAAGCCAAGTTCCTTCGAAGGAAACCTAAAGTCTTAGTTGCTTTAGACGAGATATCAGAGATATGTTGACCCCAATCCATGTTCTCTGTGATTGTTATACCAAGATATTTCGCGGACTGAACGTTTTCCAAAGTTTGCTGATGCAGAGTGTAGTCATGAATGATTTGTTTGTGTGAGTAATGCCGAGTCACTCTCATAGAGTGACATTTGGCAACATTGAACTTCATTTGCCAATCGGCCTCCCAAAGCCCAAGACTGTCAAGATCTTTCTGCAAAATGAGACAGTCTTGCAATGAATGAATGTTCCTATACAGGACACAATCGTCCGTGAACAGGCGAACTGAAGACTTGATTTTATCCGGTAAATCATTAATGAAAATAAGAAAAAGGATCGGTCCTAAGACCGACCCCTGGGGTACACCGGATAAAACAGGGACTGGATCTGAGGCTTGACCGTCTAAAACTACTTGTTGACTGCGCCCAGAGAGCCATGAGCTGATCCACTTGTGGGTGGACCCTCGTATCCCATAGTAATCGAGTTTGTGTAATAGCCTCCTGTGTGGGACCTTGTCGAAGGCCTTTGCGAAATCCATGATGATCAAATCTGTCTGCTTGTGCCCCAGATTCATCGCACCATCCAGGTTGCTGATGATATCGTGCACAAACTGAACCAACTTGGTTTCACAAGACCTCCGACTTCGGAACCCATGCTGACAGTCAGCAAGTATGCTATCTAAGGCTAAGTGCTTGTTGATGTTGCTCACCAATATATGCTCTAGGGTTTTGCAACAGATGCAGGTTAGCGACACCGGTCTGTAGTTCGCAGCATCGTATTTTTCTCCTTTCTTAAAGACCGGGGATACATTTGCGTGTCGCCAATCATCTGGAACATTGCCCTGAGCTAAAGATTCATTATAGATAAGTGCTAGGATAGGTGAAATCTGTGTACTACACTCTTTGAGCACTCTGGCATTGAGTCCATCCGGGCCAGGCGCTTTATGCACATTGAGTCCATCCAACAGTTTAGCGACCCCTTTCGGGTCAACTGTTATTTCCCCCATGGAGGAGAATGGACTAGCCCCTTTTGAAGGCGGGTCAGAGTCGTCTTCACGTGTGAAGGCAGATTGGAATTGCCGGTTGCAAATATCGGCTTTATCTTTAGTGTCTATTTTTAGAATTTCATTTTCCCTAAGTGATGTGATCCCAAACGCGTCTTTCTTTAATGATTTGACAAATGACCAAAACTTCTTAATTTTTCCACTTTTATTTGAATTGGGATCTGAGGGGTCGTTCTCAAACGTGAAAATATTGGAAACGTGTCTCCAATAGGCATCTCTCTCTACCTTCTGAACGTGTGCCCTGAACCGCTTATAGTGGTTCTTTACGTCAGGATCATTTGACTTTCGAGCACGAAGGTAGAGTTTCTGGCGTCTTTTCATAAGCCGTTTGATCGTAGCGTCGATCCATGGCAGACTGTACTTTGTTTTGGTCATTTTTGATGGAATAAACCTTTCTACAGCCTCTAAAAAGCCAGTTTTGAACATGACCCACATTTCATTTACTGAATTGTGACTTAGGTCTTCAGAAAGGTAGGACTCCTTAAACTGGGACATGTGGTCGCGTAGACCAGGCATATCTGCTCGATTATAAAGATAGATTTTGCGTGATGCCTGTTTTATCCTTTTAGCTTTTATATCATACTCAATGTAGACGAGGTCATGATCCGCTTTGCCGATCCCCTTGACTCTATTTACAGGGGATGGAACATTTGTGAAAAGAAGGTCCAGGGTTTTATCGAGCCGCGTGGGGATATATACTACTTGTGTTAGGCAGTGCTCACCTATGATATCCAAAAGTTGTTGTTGAGTCTGCCGTTTTTGTACCCCGTGGGGTACTTGCATAGTGCTCCACTCTATATCGCCACAGTTAAAGTCCCCTCCTATCAAGACATGAGCATTTCTGTTTGACATGATCCTACCCAGTGAGATATTGAATTCCTCAAGATAATCATTATCAATCTTGTCAGGGGGTCGATAGAATGAACCAAGATACAATGTCCTGCTGCCAATTATATTCAACTTACACCAAACAATTTCACAATTGGTGTCCAGTTTCGGGGTTTCAGTGCAGAGTAAGTCCCGCTTAAAAGCTACAAAGACACCTCCATGGGCATCACTTACTCTGTCTTTCCGAACTGCATCAAACGATTCTGGGAAGATTTCCGAGTTTTTAATGTCAGGGGTTAACCAAGATTCATTCCCCAAAATGATATCTGGTTTTGCCGAGTCGATAATAGTATGAAGTTCAGCCTTCTTATTCTTTATAGACTGACAATTCATAATCAAAATTCGTAAGGGGTGGTTCAAGACAGCCTTGGCAGTCTTTGCCCTAGCTTCATTCCGATCCTGTACTATAGGGGAAGAAGCTGCAGTGGGGGGTCGATGTTATCTGGTACCGGGCTTTCAGGGTCGGACAGGGATGATAATGAATCAAATCTGTTTTGGGTGTCAAGAGAAGTTGAAGTATCAAATAAAGTAGTGGAAAAGTTTGGCATTCCACACTTAATACATTCCCATACACTGCCTTTGCCAGAAGATTTGTTAAGGATGCTATACATAGTTGTAGACATGCCCTGACAGTCTATGTGGTACCAGATATTACATGTATCGCAACAAATCCCTCGGTCTTCCCAACCAACACTTTCCTCACAGACACCACAAGGGTAGTGTGAAGTGCCATAGGTGGAATCAGGACCTGGATTAGTTTCGATGTCCCAAGAGTTGCCACACAGGATAACGAAAATATATAAATGGGTCAACCTGTTGGAGCCATGAAAATCCTTGAACTTAGTTGATCTTGTTAAAATTGAAACTGTGCTAAGGTGTGGAAGGTATGAGCAAAGATTAAGATGGTTTGCCGTAATCAAGTTTGGAGAAGAGTACACAGGAAAGAATGCTACTGGAATATCTTCAAAATGTGTGTCTCTATTACAAAATGCTGCAACTTTTGTTGCCAACAAAAAGCAGCCTACCATAAGAAGGAAGTCAAACTTAAAATGAGCCATGTCCCTAATCTAGAAGGTTCCTTATATGTGTTTTACAGAGGAGCTTTGACCGTGATGGTAGTACGTGAGTTTCCACCTAAAAAGAACAGTCAATGAATCTATATACCCTTAAATATTTATAAATTTATGTTGTTCAGTCCGTGTGTTTACATTTGGAAGATTGACCGGAAGCTGCTGGTCAAGCGGTGCGCGGATAGATTACTATCCAGTAGTTTATCCTAGCGAACAGAAAAATAGCTTCAAAAATTCAAACCCGATACTTTTAAGTTTAGAATCGGTAATGGGAACAAAGATAATAATATAGAACAATAATGAGAAAAATAACTCAGCCTAAAAGTGTGTTTAAATTCCAAAAAAATCCAAAAATTTGGCCTGGAAAATCAGGCGAGCCCAATCCGGCGCATGCGCACTCACTCATCTGCTCACTTTAACTGCTCATATACGCATGGATGGAACTTATAGAGCATGGCTATTTGAAAACAGAATAGACCTTGAGATTATCGAAATTTGCTTTATTTACCAGACGCCTATAATGTTTAAAGCCGTGAGAACCCCGACTTTGTTAAAGGCAGGGACCACACTGAGCGCCCGCGTAGTCCCATCGGCGCCTTTGTTTTCACATGTAGATTCAAATGTATGGAAAACCGTCAGGTTTTGATCAGTTTTAAACTCTTTACCGGACCAGATCTGGTACCAAACTTTCTGCTTATGTTATCAGCAGAGGCTTGATGATAGCAATGTTTAAGATCAAAGAAGCCGCTATGGGTTCTGTTGCACGACGCGGTAGCAATGACCAATGACCTATATATCGGTCACTGCCTTGACGCTGGAAATCGGACGTAGCACATTCATTAAACATAGGTTTACGGCTGTGGGTAATTTCCGCTGGGTCGTTTTCGGCCTGGTTTTAGGGTGGGTCGTTTCGGCATATTCTGATAGGATCTGATTGTTTTATAAACTTGCCAAAGTTCCGACTGCATTGATTTTTCCACAAAATCGTACATGCGCGCATTCTCGCCAGAACGTTCACTCATACAAAATAACCAAACAAAACTGGGCTATTTTCTGAAATAATTATTGTGTACACAAATAGGTGCTGACTTTCTTTTATTTTTTTTATATAAATTTCCAAAGATCCGTCTGCATTAAACACTACCCAGGCCGAGTACCGAAAGCCCAATAACAGACTGCACATGCGTGCATACTAGCAAGAACACTTACAGGGAAATAACTACCAACAATCGGGCCAATATTGTTTGTGGACAAAAATATGTACTGAAAAGAGAGCATTCCAGATCCGAATCTATTAAACACTTGAACACTTGGAGTTTGCCTCTGTACTAACATAAGCAAATACAGTTATCAACTATATGCAGCAGACGACTTGAGCAGGCACCATTTGGACGAACATATGGGCCAAAAATTAGGTGCATAGACCCACTTGATGGCTGTGCATGCATGATTACTTCACGCATGTTAAATGCATTACTGTATCTGCCGCATTTATGTTTATATGAACAGCGAAGACAAGCTGCTTGTACACACAGGAAGAATACAGAGACCGAAATATAGTGGATGGCTGCGCTAACATGTTTAAAGGGTGTGATAAATTAAATGAGCTGGCCCAAATACTATAACATTTACAAGAGATCTAATCAAGGAACGATGTGAAAGCGCCAGGTCATTCTTGTTTATGACATGTATGCGTGACTGAGATATATCCTTATGCAATGACCAGCACGTGCACACTGCTGTTGGTTATACATGTAAGGTATGATAGTTCAACTTGCGACATCAAATTTCTGAGAACTAACTATAGCCCCTGTATTAAACAGAGTAGTCTTTTAAAATTCTGAAAGGCAGGTTTTATCATGAAACGGCTTATTTCCATTCATTCGAATACACTACGAGGCGTGTTTGACCTGATTAACAGCGATATTCATACGCGCATCACGCTGGTATGCAGTGTCCATTCATAGAAAACTATTAAATAAGAGTTACTGTTCCTGAAATGACCGAATAACCGTTTAAAAGTGACACGTCAGCTTTTCAATTCGTAAAAACACCAATAACTCAGTAAATATTCTATTTTCGAGCGAAAATTGGCAACAAAAGATATAATATTGAATAATTAAAACGTGGTATATGCTTCAATCACTATAATTTCAAAGTGAACAGCGATTTTCTCACGAACTATTTCTTCAAAGTGTAGAAATTTCGAAAACAGATATAACTCTCTAGAATAGCTGATGTTGAACAGATCCCGAGTTCCAAAAATAACATTTTGAGCCAGCTCGTCATAGGGCCAGTTAAGCAACTGTTTTAGCGTAAAATTGTGATTATTTTCTTACTCATTAATTTAAACATATGCTTTGGGTGCTCAAAAGAACCGTCTCATCGAGACGGTTCTTTTGAGTACCCACAGCATATGTTTTGGTTGAGAAATAAGAAAAATAATTTTCTGGGACGCACTCTTATCTGGAGGTCTGGAGCCTCGTGAGAATTTGGTGCTTATCGCATTTGCGAGAAGCGAATGCTTATCGGCACATTCGCGCCAGTGTCATCACAACTCGTTAATATAACGTATGAAAAAAACAAAGGCTCCGGTGAATTATAAGATATCTTGCCCCACCAGGCCGCTTCGCATCCTCGTTTAAAGAATGATTTTACGCATATGTGAACATATAAGAATCCATAATTAGTGTAAGGGTGGGATAGAAAATTCCGTCCCGGGGATCACCTTTTCCTTTCACATCATTCAATATCATTTAAAAAATGGCTCCCACTCCAGGATGTGACATATAATTTAGTTATGTCACTTTAACGTAATGACGACGTTACTTGTCTAACGACGTGCACTACTCTCATGGGTAAAAACAGCGGAAATTACGATCAGGGCCCGGAATTACAATGCCTTATTAAAGTTAAGGAAGACTTAAGTTAAGTATTGATTTAAATCAAAATAGTTTCATTTTTTCTATAAAGCACAATAATATCTTTGACCACAAGTACTGCATCGGTCTAGGCAATTTATTTAGCATCTAATATAGCATGTTGGAATGCCAATACTTAACTTAAGTCTTCCTTAACTTTAACAGATTAGGTTGTACCAAGATATGAAAGACACACTTACGATTTCACCTTCATACAATACAACAACGGGGATCACATCAGGTGAAGTGATGAAATAATCATAATATGCTGGTAGGTAGTCCCGCCCCTGGTAGACGTTCTTGTTCATTCGCAATACAGCTTCCTTGTCCTCGGGGGTCGCTCTTCTCACTGTTACGTTCGCCATTTCTACAACAAAATAAACAAAAGTTACAGTACCCGTATACTAGGCGCTCCGAATGGTAATAAGATACCTTATAGAAAGGTAAGGAGTCAATTATATACTGACGTCAAGAAAAAACGCCTCATCTAAAAGTAAACGTGAATATCTCTTAGACTGATCAGACTAAAGTTATGAATTTTAGTGCATTATAACATCTTATCTTATGAAAACAAAATTGCTGAAAGAATATTTGAGGATGAGAAAACAACATCGGTTTGTGACAGAGGTCGCCAGTTTCGCGTGACACAAGATTTTAACCACATTTGCTGTGTTTCCAGACACAATCCGTGTGCAAGAAAAACGTGTTTTACCATTGTTAAACCGTCTCTATGTTACCCAAACTGCATTTATAATGTTCGCACAATGTTTGTATGCGTCTCCTGATCGAAACAACTTACCCCACCCACCTTTTCGCCACGCATTTCAGTACAACTTAAACGTCATGACGTTGCAAAGTGGGTGAAAATATTGTTACGAATCATTTGCAAAAGTCTTAAGCCTTTAAACAGCGACGCTTGCTGAGGAAACGCAGTCTGGCACGTGTTCCAGACGGTCGTTTTGGATGACGTTAACGTAGACCAACGACTGGCAATTGGGCGTTACAGCTCATCTTAAATGAAGTAATTTTATGTAGGCATATTCTGTGTTCATTACCAAATGTACCCCCTTATCATTTTTCCATTACTTAAATCAAAACGAGAAGGTTGACAAGTTTCGTAAACGGACCTTACATTTTGCCTTTAATATGACGTCATAATTTCATTAAGTTATTACTCGCAAGCACAACTGTTTGAAAAAAATGATCCTAAATTTGTTCGTTGTTTAGCAAACATTAACGGCACAAACTGGGTGCAAATTCAAATGCGTCATGTGTCAATTGAGCCTGTATGATGTCATCGGAATAGCGCCGCGTCACCTGCATATCGCTAAGAAATCAGTGATAATGAGTGAGGCGTTTTTAGTTGACGTCAGTATAGTATAACAAAAATCAGTGTAGTTGATTGGTTCAATAATTTGATCCCCAGCGCAAGAAACCATGTAGTTGGATTTTGCGAACATATCTAAACTTGTACCGAGCAAATTTTCAATTGTCTTACTAGTCTCTGTAGCTAAGCAGGCTGGTTTGGAGACGACCTGGTCGGAAGCCCAAAAGACAGGTTTACTCTCGTTGAGGCCCATTTAAATTAGGAAAATAAATATTTTAATTATGGGGATATTGGCATGTTAATTTAACGACATATATGAGATTCTTGCCTGCACCCCTTCCCTTTAAGGGATCCTTAAAGATTCACATACTTACATATTAAACGTGGTCCGGTCCCGAGCTATGTGCAGCGTTCATTTACCCGTTTTAGAAAAAAAAAACATCTTATCGCCGAGATAAAGCACGACACAGTTTTAATCATGTACATATAAAAAGTAGGCTAAATAAACAGCGATATGAAAACATGTATTTTAATGTGTACGACCCTGACATCGCCATAACACAGCGAAGAATTTCGAGGATATACTGAAAGGAAAAAGAAACGCTCTCAGACAATTAAAGAGACGGGAGTAGTATCGAGATTTTTTTTTCGCGACACTGACGAGTTTCAAAGATTGCGATTTAAAACATTTTTCTAAGTATCCGCCATATGAATCGCTTTATGATTTTATAGTAAAGCACAATGAAAATCAGATGATTTTCTACCAAAACGTTCGAAACTGATCAAACAATATATCTCAAGAAAATATTTTGCTAAAATACCCATAATATGCCTAGTTCTGTTATTGTGACAATGTACAAAACAAGGAACTTGTGCGAAAATGCGGTGTGTCTGATTAATTAGATATTGCTACATATCTTGAGGTAGCTACAGCAGGAAGCCGATTCGGATGATGTCCTTATGCATGTATAACCCTATACGTGTATAGAGCCATTTCATATAAAACACATTAAGAGAGAGAGAGAGAGAGAGAGCAATCAGGGATGTTAATCGATGCTTCAGTAACGTCTATCCCCATGTTATTTCGAGGTCAATAGTTCGAAATAAATATGCCAGGGGATGCTGAAGAATCGTTTTCGACGTCGGTAGTTTGGGATTACTATGCCTGGAGACCCATGAGATTTCGAGGTAGATCTGATAATAGTTCGTGATAACTTTGTCATTGGATGCTTAAATATGCTTGGGCTAAATTAGGGTTTCAGCATATAACGACATAGCTAATTAATGGTGACTATCTTATTTCTTATGAACCTGTATCATTCAGATCCTATCTTTCTAAGTTTGAAACTACTTCTTGTAATTTTTAAAATTGTATCTAGTTTCATTTGTATCTTCTGGATCCAACATTTCATTTGCAAGCGAAATAGATTTTGCGAATTCAATTTGCAAATTCAGAGAAATTATGTGGCGTGTGCATCATTGCCAAAGGTGTCGCTAAATGATTTTATCAACATCACCAAACTGGATAATAATAAGCTTTTGTTATTTGAGTATTCATATAAAATTAATTTTAATATTTCAAGACACATATTATTTCAATATGGATATGAAATAGTCATGAAACCGTATCTCCAAACTTTTTAATGGGCTCAAAAAAGTAAGTGGGTATGATCAGAAAATACCACAATAACACTATTGAAGTTTAACTCCTTGCCTGCCAGCGGCGAATTGTGTCGTTTGTTGATGATCTTTGCAAACAGTTTGGGCCCTTATCATACCAGCCTGATCTGACTCCAAAATGTTTGACACTCTGATAGTATTCCAGTAGGAATTGCACGACTCGCAGGTGTGGGCTATAATAACAGTGCGAGTCCGTCTGTCCGTTATAAGTTAAACCCCCATTCCACAGGACGGCGATTCCACTATGATTCAAAATTTTGGTCAAAACTAAACAAATTGTAGCAGAAACGGCAAGTGTGCCGTAGAAGCGCGGAGGTCGTAGTAGAAGTGTATCGGAATATTTATGATCGTCACCTCACGACGATTGTTTTGACCTGCTTAAAATTTACGTAGCGACATCGCCACGGGGACTCGAAACGCAACGGTAGTGTAGTCACATCGCAGTGCGACTGTGCTACTTAGGCATAGTCAACCTCGGCGCTTCTACCACGCGTCCGCTACGCTCTTGGCGTTCTGGTCAACTCCAGACCTGGTTTAAGTGCTCTCCTAAAGTTGGTGTCGTTTTTTAGACTCTTTGATCAACTCTAAGCGGTTCCATTCTCATGCAATTGAATAATGAAGAGCTATCATTCATCTTCAATGCTCTTATAAGTTGGTCATAGTGCCCAAATTGGAGCCGTTTGTCTGCGGATAATCATGGATGGACCCAGAACCTTTTGACTCTCCGCCTCTGTCTGGCCTGGACCTCATCAGCCAACATAATAAGTCTGTGGCTCAGAATGACCAGGTGATGCATAGCAACTTGAGCGCGTTTATCGTTGACATTCAACGGAACATAAATCAGTTGAACTTCAGATTTTATATAGAAAGGATACAAAAGCGCAACGAAAGCGTATCTACATCGCCTATGTCGCAGAAAGGTCGCAGCCGATTTTTATTTTGTACCATCAAAATTAAATACAAACGTAAATCGTAATCAAGTGCAGCAAAACTATAAGCATGTTGTTTACTCTTCTATAACAACTTTAAAACACCCATCAAGATACAAAAATAATCACAGGCAAGCGGTAGTTATAATTACAATTATAAACAAATTTTAAAATTTCTTCTGTTTTTTGCATATCACATGATATACTCAATCATTCGTCAGTAGTTATATTGATGTATCGATTAAAGTGTGTACCTGGCAACCTCCGGTACTATCATACCCCCATGTTATAAAAAGTGGGTGGGGTAAATCAACTACGCGTAGAAAGAACAATAACTATCGGAGCTGCATAATTTTCTTATGGCAATAGTTCCAATACCTGTTAAGAGGCACAAAAACAGTTTAATGTCTTTTCTAAATATAGTAACACTCCAAGACGTCATTTATGTACAAAATAAGGGATTTTAGCACCCCATAGGCTATTTATTTTGCAGTTCATTTCTAATAAAACAAAAGTATTAACTTTGTTTTGTGATGAAAGTTACCATTACACTTACATCTACCATATGAATAAAAAATATAATAGTACTTTACAGCTTACATTTTAAGCCACATTCAAGAGCCCGTATCCAACTTCCACTTGTGTCAACTTTTTACAATTAAAGTTTACATGCCTTCTGTACAATTTGCTGATGTCCAAATAAATCTTCCTTATCCAATACTTAATGGTCACATAATATTGTAGCACTTATTGTCCTTTATCTGCAGCCACTATTTCAGAAGCTGTGTATGGCTATGGACCCACTTTGACGCAATTGTTACTTAAGTGCTGCCAGAGACTAAGTCTATAACGTCATATTTCTACCATATTTATAGTGTCCGATATATAGGTATGTCTTTACCTCTTGGAAGTCATTAAAGTAATGCATTTTGAATAATTTTGGGTTGCATGTATAGATAAAAGCTCAAGCTCAAACTATCCAAATATATACATGATGTATGCATTTACTCTCGCCGTTTGCATTAAATCTACCACTCTACGATCATAAAAAAACGTCCCTCGTATCTTATAAATAGAAACTGATGATGTGTAAGTCTATCCCTCGGTCCAGTAAATGAAAATGCTCATAACTCTTGAGCAACATAGTATATTTTGAATTATATATGCGTCATTCTGCAGGAAATGACCAATTTGCTTCCTAAATATTCCTCCTGGCGCCGGATACTCATTTATCTACATTGATAATCCTTATTTTGAACAAATGGTAAGTCAAATATATCAAGCACCAGTTAATTCAAAACAATCATTGGAAAGCATTCTTTTCATGGTCAGTTTAAAAAGATCATCAAGCGCTATAAAAGAGTGGGATATAGCATAGATGTTATTCGGTAGTCTGCATGAAAGTAATGCGGTAGTCTGCATGCCTTGTTATAAACCCCACTCAAGGTTTATAGCTATGTTTTCTCTTTTATTGCACGACGGTGGGCCAGGCTTCAGTTTCGATGAAAACATATAGTTGTTTAAGACTGTGCCCACCATGGCTTATCTTTGTTTTCTTTAGGTCTGTCACTCAGTGAGTTGTGAACCCTTTCCTTTGTTTCATCACAATTTGTTAATTGATTTGGTTGTTTCTCAGTGATAATACATTGCATATTTCATTTCCAAGTATTTAAGCATTAAATTCAATAAGTTTTCGCTTGCACTTTCAATTACAAAACCTAAGTGAGGAAATACCACAATCACACACTACAGACCAACCCACAGCACCGTGAGGAATAGCCACATAACATTAACAGTAACATGACATAAGAAAGACAACCAAAGCAAAGCAAACAGCTCGCTCTCTCTCTCTCTCTCTCTCTCTCTCTCTCTCTCTCTCTCTCTCTCTCTCTCTCTCGTCAAGATGATTACAAAAGCTAAAAATGACACCAAGCAATGCACACCAAAACAAAGACCAACACATAACCCCCCCCCCCCCCAAAAAAAAAAAAAAAAAAATTAACAACAGCAACAACAAGCAATGGGAGGTACATAAAACAATAAATCAACAGCAACAGAATCACCACTTTAGAACTGACGGCAGCCTAACCCACCGAGAGGCTTTAATGCATTTTGCTGGCGCCAAATCTTCGCCATAGATTCGGTTGTTTTTAAAGCACAAATATTGCTAAGCGTGCATGAAATACTTCCCAACTAATGCAATGCATCATCACAGAAAAAACAATCTAATCAAATTATCACACTATGTTGAAACAAGAAAAATGGCACATGACTCCCAGATAGTCAAAGCTTAAGCAAACCTCAAGGCCAAGCCAAGGACAAGCATCAGGCACCAACCAACGGATTAAAGCTATACATCAGTGCCGCCATTTAGTCTAAGGCCTCACCCACCGTCGTGCAATTAAAGAGAAAAACATAGCTACCTGGTTTACAACCCGACATGCAGACTGTCACATGATATCTATGTTGTATCCTACTCTTTTATACTGTTTAATTATCTTTTGATCATTAGAACAAGGCTTTCCAACAATTATTTTGAATTCTTTAAAACTATATCACCATAAAATACAGGTTCTGGCATGCCTTTTTGCAGAAGAGTTTTTAAACCAATATTGTATTTAACAAACAACTCTGAGTGTCTATGATAAAATTTAGAAAAATGCATCGTAAAGTTATGGTATGTATGAACTGGTTTTAATAACTTAGAAGTCAAAAATTTGTTTCTTTGGTTGAAGTCATAAACAATCGAACATACTCTTGCAAGACGAATGCGTTTTGAAATGTATACACCACAGGAAGGGGAGCGATGAACATCTCCAACAAGAAATGGGAAATTAAATATTTCAAAATTAATCATAAATTTTAGATGAAACTATGCCATTTGTTATGAAAAAGTCCATGTCCAAAAAGGGACTTCGGTAAATAAGGAATTTGCGTTATTTAACTGAAGTTGTCCAAAAAGGGGGCTTCAGTAACTTAGGAATTTGCATTATTTATCTAAAGTTCAATGGGATATATTGTACTGTCAAAGATAGATGAGAATCGTTGTAAACAAACAGTGGCGAGTTTACCTTGATTTTGGGCGTGCAGGTAGTCTCAGTTTACAGTTAAATTGAACCTGCGCGTGGCAGTGAATAGTCATGCTTTTCCTATTTATAAGAAACATAGAATTGCCTCATTACTATGCATCTTTGAAACAACAATAACTGTCTTAGCATTATGTTTGATACAAAGATCATCAATATTAAGCGAGTTCG
This sequence comes from Loripinus fragilis, assembly GCA_964019695.1. Classification (NCBI taxonomy): domain Eukaryota; kingdom Metazoa; phylum Mollusca; class Bivalvia; order Lucinida; family Lucinidae; genus Loripinus; species Loripinus fragilis. The sequence continues at coordinate 13,875,711 of OZ026515.1, read as the reverse complement.
CTAGATATATTGAGATAGAGTTAAATGTGTAAACAGCATCAAATCGATTGGTGTCTCTCTCATAACAAAACAAAAACAGATCTGCAACAAGAGGAGCACAATTAGTACCCATTGGAATACCTACAATTTGTCTATACAATTTTGAGCCAAATCTTATAAAAAAAAAATATTGTCCAAAAGATAATGGAGAGCATCACAAACTTTCTGACATGACCACAATTTATTTTTTAGGTTGTTCAGAAGTGAAAAATGCATTACAAGCCAAATAAAGCGAAAACCTCTCTGTTAAAAGTTTTTTTTCAATTATTCAGTTAGTTTTTCTGTGATTAGATAATGAGGCAAAGCAGTATAGATGGTAGAGAAATCATAACTAGACACTCTAGATGCTAAATTACTTTTAGATTTTAATTTATTAAGAATCTCACATGAGCTTTTAATTGACTTAAATAGTTTTTTACCATTACTCTAATAAACTGTTTCACAATATGTTATAATATCGTTTTTAAATCGCAATTAGGCCAGAAGTCTAAACTATATACAACTCAGTAGCAGTACATGTGCTAGAATTATCAATAGAACGTGACTCATAGGGTCTTTTATTTTGTTTAGGTAGCCATTATAATGTAGGAATCTTGCTATGATCCTCATCTAAAAACATGTTAAACGTAGCGGCCATATGACATGGATGCATATCAACGATAGCCTTCTAGTCAATCGGATTATGCTCATATGTCTCAGCAGTGCTGTACTTGCTTTCGGTGTTAATATAGTACATTTTTCAAATGACAACAACGTTGTTAGCAGCCTTATCTGCAGGCGCTTAAACAAACACGCCATGTTATTCCTGGACTCGTTCTTCATCTTTCTTTTTACATGGGAGGAAAACTAATTTATTGCAATTGAATGAAATTTTTCTATCAATAATTTAGAAAAAAAAGTTTTAAAGCATCAAAGTCAACATGCTCTCGCGTGCACCATCGATTACAAAATTCTTGTTAGGTCGTTGAAGGAAACCTGTATTTGGTTGAAACAATATTTTATTCACAGTAAATCAAACATATTATGATATATACAGGCATAAAATGTTTCTAGGATTTGACGGTAAGCGTTGAGCTTATATGATGTCCTCTCCGTTTAGATATTCAGATGTAAATTGTTGCTGAATGAATAAGAGAGAGAGAGAGAATTAGAGAGAGAGAGAGAGAGAGAGAGAGAAAGAGAGTTTGATTCGCTATACAATATACAATATAGTTACATCAAAAGATGACGTGCTGAATATAATCACTTGTCAACACAAAACATGGTAATTTATATGTATAAGCACCATTCAAAGTCTGTAGCATATATTCAAAGTAGTCTGACTCCTTTCTTTGCCATTTCATGTCTTACTTACTTTTATTATATTATGATTGATGATTAGATCATCCACACTTCGTTAAGAAATCCTGTACTTTTAAGAATAATGTTTCGTTCTCATGACCTGTACCATGATCATTTTTTGTGGCTGTGTTCCTTGGCTGTACCAGTACTGGCCGGGTGGGTTTGTGGTTTTTGTGGTTCTATGTCCAAGAACACCCAAAGGCTCAACCGGCATAAAGGAGATTATTTAAGGACTATTCGTGAAGATTGTCATGGAGATCATATTTTGTAGCTATATAAGCGGGACAAATGAAAACTATATGATATGCACTTTCAAAACCTCCACAATGCTGACAGGAAGGATTTTCAACTATATTTTGCATGTAAAGCACTGCATTGCATTCACAGTCAGGCAAGTAAGATTTGACTTAAGCGCGAACCTATATGAATGTAATATGGGGAGTAAAGCTTGTTTCTATTTAAATAGTTTTTAAATGCTAAAACAGAAGTCATCTTCTCCCTTGCCTCATTTGGAAGGATGGCCCATGCTTGAATGGTATAGTCCGACCAGTTAAGAGAGACTGGGCGGTTCTAGGCAAAGACACACCCTTGGACATTTCCATATAAAAATCGGTAAGACAGAGGCGCACTTCGAATCGAACTAAAGTTCCTACAATAGTTCTTACGTAATAGATGTGCACGCATGTTTACACCCAAACGACTAAATTTGTAACTTTTAGTTGGTTGGCAAGTAAACAAAAATAATAGCCCTGTATGCTCCACTTCATTTTTCGTCATAGACAAAAAGGATGTTATAAACTGCACAGCGCTTTCTAATAATCAATAACGAAGGAGTGGGACCAAAAATTATGCTCAGCTAGGTTTATTTTACAAAAACATATCATTTTGAGGCTCTGACGGATCTTGAACCCATCGTGCTAGATCTTGAACCCATTTGTGCTAGATAGGTCTAGAGTAGGGAATCAGCTAGGGAACCTATCTACTAGAGTAAGGGTGATCCGACCATCTTTAGTAGGTTCATGACGTCACCCTAGTAGCGACTATAGGTGTTCGAATCAAACTTTAGTTACAATAGAAGGGACAATAGTTCGATTCGAAGTGCGCCAGAGTGTATTTATTCAGCTGTGAAAGGCTTTACAGCTGTATACCTGTATATACGTGTTGTAGTTTTGAGCCTTTTGTCAGAAAAAGGCATCTCGAATTAATTTGGATAAAAAGGAGACCGACTAGTCTAGATATATCTGGCTCGGACAATGTTTTGAAATTTTAACTATTCAGACTATAATACTGAATAAGAAAATAAAGTAATGGTTCGCAATGAAAAGTTAATACTATAAATTGGTCAGCACACGTGATGATTGTTCTTATCACATCGGCGTGTGGCAAAGGCTCCGACGAGCCTGCATGTACGCATGGCCTCGCCAGGGCTTTTACTTCTCGCATAAACAAAGTATGCAAGTTGAAGAAGACTCCTAACAACTTTTAGACATCTAGTCTCTCCATAATAAGCGATCATAAGAGGCTTTTTGGATATGCGATAAGACCAAATCTTATGTTTGTATGCCCCTTTCTCATGATCCAGATACTTAACCCTTGTCCCGCTTAATTCTAATTGGTGGTTCATTATAATTGTATCAGGCTTAAAAATCAAACCAGTTTTGCCATACAGACAGAATTTGAAGAAAGAGCAAAACTACCCTCCCCCAAAACTTTCACAACATATCCATCCCGGGAAATGAAATGCGGCAGGTCCCCAGCAGCTTACTAAAGATAAACGTTTACCAGGCATGCAAACGTATAAAGTTGGTCACCCTTGTCGTCTGTGCTTCAGTTGTTTGCACGAGTAAAGCGTACATAGGCTATTACATCCGATTTACTATAGACAAGTCTTATATGACAGCGCTCTATCTGACAGGCCCAGTCACTATTAGCTGGACGCACTATAGATGGAAAGAAAGGGTCTAAAAATAAGTTAGAATTTGATCTGAAGCTCTGAATATGATCTGCATTCCTGAGAGCATAGCTGTTTGTTTGGCCAGCAATGGGGGGGGTATAAGATCTGAAAGATCGGGTGGAGCTAGGCCATACATTATTTTATAGAATGTGCTAAGTTTATGCTTATTTTCCTAGTTTGGAGCGATTCAAAACCAAGTTCCATAGATAATCTGTCAATGCTGCACAATTTTGTCGCTCTTGTGACAATTCGTGCTGCTTCTAAATGAACACTGTCTAGTAGCTTTTATGATTCCAAAGAACGATTATCCCAAACAACATTGCTATATTCCAAGAGAGGACGTATGTATGCAAAGTACATTTTTCCAAAGATTTTCTCGACACCCTAAATTTGAGAGCCATTGACAAGTTTAGCTATGACCAGAATTTTTCTAAAATATATTTGACCGTTCCAAGGCGGTACTTCTTTTGTGGATCTTTTATGTTTTTGTTCTGTCTTGTGTTTGCTATGTTTTGTGCGCGTCTGTTTATATGTGCTTTGTGGTCACCTGCTGGGAAAGGGCTGACCACTTGGCTCTCGTTTGTGGTGTCTACTGTGAGTTTGTCACTTTCCCATTGGTATCCTGGGTCAGGTGTGGTACTTGATTGTATCGATTCCTGATCTTTGCATCCTTACTTACTTTGACATGTTCATCATAAGTACCAATATTAAAAAAAATTAGACCCAGTTCATTGCACCTTTCATTAAGAGGGGAGGGTGGAATACAGGATTGCGCTTGCGCGAGATTAGGGGCGAAGGGGACAGTACACAATGATATACAAACTTGTATCATCAGCAAACGAGCGGTAAGAACACCCAATGTGTTTGCTATATCATTGATGTAAATGAGAATAAAAGAGGGTCAAGAATCAATCATTGTGAGACACCGGCCAAAATATGTACCCAGTCTGATGGCTGACCAATAATAACAACAGGATGTCTACGCCAAGATAGATCTCTTGCAAACCAATTATCAATACGATTTGAACATCCCATGCAGCGCGATTTGTAAAGTAGCCCCTTGTGCCAGACTCTGTCGAAGGCCTTACTAATATAGCAAAATACTGCTCTTATTTCTTTGCCTTTGTCTACAGCCTCATAAATGGTATGATATGTATGGAGTAATTGATTGGTGGGAGAGTTGCCTTCCCTATACCCAGGCTGTAAGGGTATTGAGAGTTGGTTTTTAACCATATAATTGTATAGGTGTTTATGCATACAGCGTTCCATCGTTTTACCAACAATACTCAAAAGTGATATAGGTTGGTAATTGCTAGGTAGTAATTTGTCTTCCGTTTTGTAAAACAGAGTAGCGTTAGCATCTTTCCATGACGAGGGTAAGTATCATTGTTCAAGCGAGCGGTTGAAAATAATGGAATATGGGTGAGCAAGAATATGACATTCTTTTTACAGTAAATGAGGATCAATTGAGTCTGGACCGTATACTTTTGTTATATCAAGATGTTGAAAGACATCGCTGACGTCTTGGGTTGTAATAGTTATGTACTCTAATGAATGATCCGTGTGAACGTTTGTAGGTAATTGTGCATTTGTTTCTTCGACAACAGCTTATGGTGAAAAATATGTAATTAACAATTAAAGGGGTCACAGCAACAAGGTACTTTAGTCCATTTTTCATCGCAAAAAAACATGATTTTTGGCAATTCTAAAAGTATGTAGATTTTTCTTGCAAAAATGAACAAGATATGTTTGAAAATAGTGCATTTGGGAGATTTTGCAATGATTTTACTGCTTAAAGCGAGAAAAACTTGATTTTAGCGCTTTCGTTTATGCAACAAGGGACCTAACTCCAAATTTCATAAAACTTAACAATTGCATACAGAACGTTTATGACAGTCAATCAATACTAAAACATTGCATGATAGTGTGACTAAAGCTTATTTCTTACGAGTACAACAGCAAAAACCTGGATACAACAGTCGATTTACCTAAATTCTATAAATATGAACATATTTCAAGGTCCTAAATTATTAAGTTAGTATGATCAGGAAATACCACAATCACAAACCGCAGACAACCCCGTGGCACCGCGAGGAAGAGCCGCTCAACCATCACGAGACACCAGGAAGACAAATTAAGCAAATCAACCAGCTCTCTCTTACCCATCAAGATGATTGCAATACTAGAATGGACATACAGTAACGTACAACAAAACATAGAACAATTACAGACTCCCACAATGGGAGTAACAATAAACAAAAAGTCAACAACAACAGAACCACCGCCTTAGAACGGACAGCAGCCTTAGCCACCGGGGGGGGGGGGGCTTAAATGCATTTTACTGGTACCAAATCTTCGACCTATATTCTGCTGTTGTTGAAGTACAAGAAATGTTCAGCTCGCATGGAGGCCATCTAACTAATGCAATGTATCCATAGTCTAGGTTTTATGTTGTATAAAGTTAGTTTAGCGATTCCATTTGATGGGAAATAATGTCTAGCAAGCGAAATGTTGCTATTTGAGGCTCAATGTGTGATAATAATGATTATAATGCAATAAAACTTTGAAATAAAACTGAAAAAAAATATGGAGTTAGGCCCTTTTAGGCATAAACATCCATTTTTGGACTTAGGACCTTTGTGAAAATGATAAAATCCTATTTATTTCAACTTTTTATAGTAATTTGATGGTCAAAGGGAGTTAAGACGGTGCGGAAATGGTTTTTATACACGAAAAAGAGGCTAACTCAATTTTGCCCAAAAGTTGGACTAAAGTACCTTGTTGTTGTGACCCCTACAATTTGGCTTTTTCGAGGTCACTCTCTGCAAAGATACTGTTATAGTGAAGAGTTGGTATACTAGTGGAATTGCAATCACCAGAGGATAAAAGCTTAATATCAATATTGTCATGGGCTGCATAAGAACATAGGCGGGCAATTTGATTTTGTACGCTTAAGTGTATTTTTGGTAAGGGTTATAACAACGAGAAATAGTGGTAAGTGTCTTAAGCGTGTATGTTTGTCCCTTGTTATACTACAAGGGTCTGGACACCCAGGGAGAGTCGACTATGATCAATCACCCTACAAAGCAATGTTCAACTGAACGAATTGTTTCCTAAAGCTATATGTCTTTACTTTCGTTTCGCAAAGGGGTAGAGCAAGGTTAAAGCAATTCTATGAGAGTCAAATACTCCCCAAGTGTCCAAGTATGTTTTATGTATATGTGCGACGTAAGTATGAATATTCAACATGCAAATGTGCAATTGGAAATGTTTAAATATGGATGTGTGTGCAAGTATATACATACACGGTCGACTCTCGATAGCTCGAACCTGCTATCTTCTAAAAACCGCCATGTCTAATGGAATTTACCATCCTTATCAATTGAACGAATTTATTTCGATTTTTTGGGTAGAAAATTTCAATTTCATTCCACTTTTAAACAATGTGGACCCTTATCAGACACCGCATTCTATGGCGTCTGGTCTAGGCCTGTAGGTCCCACAAAAAGGACGCCATGCTTACATGAGTTACTAGGCAATATAATGGACTTCCAAAAGTATGTTTGGCAGTCCAACTCTGTACAACTACAACGAGTTTTACAATTTATTCCCTTTTGCTTGACTTAGAAGTGGAATATTTGGTTCAAGTTATCAAGAGTGTACGATTGATAAAAGTGCTTGGTATTTGTATCTATAATTAAAGACGCTAAAGCAGTATGTACATGGGCGAAGCCATTCACCTAACTGAGCAACATGTTTTGGGACACTGAATATCTTTTCTTTTATCCTTTTCTTATGTCGTCTTTCTGTTATAAAAACGTATATTCTTATTTAAAGGAACTCCATGGAATTTTCTGTCTGTTATTTTAACGTTAGGGGATTAGGCAACAAAGTAAAAAGGGAACAACTTTTTACATGGTTAAGAGTGATTCTCTGTAAATATGGAGCGAGTTATATAGGAACCATTTCACACTCCGACTCAGATTTTGATGAGACTTGCTGACAGCATTAGTGTTCATGTAAAAACAAGAAATCAAGTGTTAGTTCATCTAAATCAACCTCCGTTGCCATGGCAACAGCATCCAAAGATTTGGGCCAAAAAAGAAGCAAAAAACACATGAAAAATGACATTTTTACCATTTAACTACTCTAAAAATAGATTGTACCATTCACAAGCATGGAATTATTTTGAACAAATAGACTTAATATAACTGAATTAGCTAATGGTAGCAGCCTTACGAAAAAGCTTAGATATACTTATCTTTCACTGAAAGTGGGTGGGGTAAGTAGGACCGGAAAATTACGCTTTTTGGGCATTTTCGTGCAAACACAACAACTTTGCGCGGCTACTTTCACATACACTCATGTTAATATATAATAGGCCAGGGTATGAAATTTTATAATATGGAAGAAAATGTTTGGGAAGTTACCGTCTTATTGTCGTTACCATGGTAACAAATGTTGCCCTGTAGAAAAACTAAAAAAGATAAATATTGCATAAACAATCCATTTATTGCTATATAATAGTAATATAGCATTTTATAAATAAGATATTTTCATTACTCATACATCTCTTTTATATATGACATTAAAGTCTGCTACAAATAAGCTATTTTTAGACTTTAAGGGGCATCATAAGGGGTAAAAATTATGAATTTTGAAATAAAAACCAACACATTTGGCTAATTTGCCCTTCCAATACCCTCAAAATTGCTATTATTTATCACCAATGTGCGATATTTGTGAAATTGTAGACTTAAATTAAAGAAAAAAGATCAATGCATTCTAATAAAATTATCTAAACATGCTTTTTTATAAGGAAAAGTGGGTGGGGTAAGTAGGACCTGAAAAAATGCCTTTTAGGCATTTTTAAACACAGCCAACAACCTAAATCATGCATTTAAACATATATGCATTGTTATACATATTAGAGCAGGATATATAGTTTTTATTTTATAAAAAACATGTTTCAGAAGTAATCAGCTTCTGTTCGTAACCATGGCAACATAAGTTTCACTGTAGGATAACTGTAAAATGACTTTTTTGCACGATGGTATCAATTTATTGTTAAAAGAAATGATAGTATCTATTATAAATCTCTTTATATAATTACTTAATCACATTTCTTACAAATAAAATAAAATAGCCAATAGGAAAGCTGCTTTTGAATTTTAAATGTAATTTTAGTGTTAAAAATTCTGACCTAAAAGTTAGGCAAACTTTCCTTCTCACTTGTATTGAAATCGCCCATCGTCATCATAATTAACATGGTTTGTGTCAGGAAATGAAATTTTTTATTTCAATAGATAGAAATAATTCAATACAGCAGCCTTATTAAATTGTTACGATATACTTATCTTGCATGAGATGATGAGAAGTGGGTGGGGTAAGTAGGACCCTCGAATTCTCTTAATCATGCAGCAACCTCCCATAGAAGTGTTTCACACATGGTCTCTGATTTTGTAAGACAATAATGACAGTTTATGTATTTTGGTAAAATCAACCACATTTATGTATGTTCAGCTGTTGATTATTCAGTTGTCATGGCGACAGCTTTCAAATATTTTGGCATAAAATCAATCTAAATTCCTTTAAATTTAGATATTATACGTTCTACCAGGTCCAGAGCTATAAATAGAAAAAAACTTACAACCCCTCTATTTAAATAACTACCCAATTACCAATAAAATTGATTTCATTGCTTCAAAAACAGAAAACTAAGGATACTATCAGGTACTCTTAACACTGAGTCTTTGGTTAAACAAAAGTTAAACACCCTCGTGCTCTTTGTGACTTATTTACATACATTTATGCATGCTGAACCTGATAAATCTACTTTTCTCATTATTTTGCAGATTATCATACACGTTTAAATGGTAACTGACAGTTGGTTCTGCATGCAGCTAATACCATAAATACCTTTTCTGTTAACCATTTTCATTCTAAATCGTATCATCATACTAATAAAAGTACTAGAAAGACCGAAAATTACGGGAAATTCTTAAGGTTCCAGTCTGAAAATGGAATAAAATATACATATTATATTGTCAAGCTTGTATCAGTATTGTTTTGTTTACAAACAGTCTTTAAAAATGTAGTTTAAATGCAAATACAACAGTATTTCAGTAAAGCAAAGTCTTGAGAGAGAGAGAGGTAGCAATCTGTTCTCTCATATCATGCAATAATTATAACTATGAGGAAGGTATAATAACTTTGATTATGATCAGCTAGCAAAAATCCCTATTAAGTATTTGAGACGATCCATTTTTTAGTTTGAAACAGCCTTTTAGTCTCTTATAATCCTAACAACACAAATATAATAATGTACAATTTTAGTTATTGGTTGAGTTAATCTAACTCGAACTATTTAGAATTACACGAAAATCAACCAGAGTTATTGGTTTTATAGTGAAAAAACTACTTCTGAGACGACCCTTTTTAGCGGCTAAAAATGAACTGTAATGATCATAGGATGTCCGTCGTCGTCAGTCAACATTTGCTTTAAATCACATCTCCTAAACCTCTGGATAGAATGTCGCCAAGCTACACGTGAATAATTTTTGGTGGTTTTCTTTTTAAGTTGTTTAAAAAAATCTGTTCCAGGCAGAAAGCTGGTTGCCATAGCAACCAAGAAGATTAAAAATCTTGTCCAAAACTACTGGTCAGATTTGAAAATAATTTGGCACAAATGGTCCTTTGCTGACTCTCGTCCAAAAATAGTAAGTAAGTTTGATCAGGAAATACCACACTCACAAACCACAGACAATCCCGTGTCACCGCAAGGAAGAGCCGCTCAACCATCACGAGACACCAGGAAGACACATAAAGCAAAGCAACCAGCTCTCTCTCTTCCCCATCGAGATGATTGCAATACTAGAATGGACATAAAGTAACGTACAACAAAACATAGAACAATTACAGACTCCCACAATGGGAGTAACAATAAACAAAAAGTGTACAACAACAGAACCACCGCCTTAGAACGGACAGCAGCCTAAGCCACCGGGGGGCTTAACTGCATTTTACTGGTACCAAATCTTCGCCCTAGGCTCTGCTGTTGTTGAAGTACAAGAAATGTTCAGCTCGCATGGAGGCCATCTAACTAATGCAATGTATCATCATGGAGAACACTCTAATCAAATTAACACATCAAGGTTGTTCATATTATTTAAATTGATGAAAAAAACTGGCTGCCATGGGGGTAGCACTGTTTTTCCTATTAATAAATAGGAAAACTTCAAACAAGTCTTCTTGTCAAAAATAGTAAGTGAGTATGATCAGGAAATACCACAATCACAAACTGCAGACAAACCCATGGCATCGTGAGAAATACTAACAGAAGGATTTGAAAATGACTTGGCATAAATGATCATTCGGCGACGCACTGCCAAAAATGTCCAAATATTTTTGATAGGTTGAAAAACACGGCCGCCAGGGGATGAGACCAGTTTTTTTTCCTATGTAAATATAGGGATAACTTAAAAAATCTTCTTGTCAAAATCAACTTGGTCGATTGAAAAAAAATACACACTTATGGTCATTGAGTGACCATCTACCAAGATTGTTCACATTTTTATCGGTTAAAAAACATGACTGCCAGAGGTGGAGTCTTTTTTATTATATGGAAAAATTGTTACAAATCTTCTTGTCAAAATACTACTTGGTCAAATTGTTTCAGGAATATCATCAAAGTATCAAACAGCTTAGATCCAAACAGCTTTGGTCCAAACTGTTTGCAAATGTTATCAGTAGAAAAGACACTAGCAAGAGTTAGAAGACCATGTCAAAAATTTCTGGGCTATTTGAAAAAAAAATCAGCACATATGATCCTTAGTGCTCCTCTACCATGATTGTTCAGACTATGCAAAGCTATCAAAAATGGCCATCTGTTTGTCTGTGAGTAAGTAACTGCAACTGTTATTGATCAAGTTTGATATGTTCCTTGTAGCCTTGTGGTCACCTGCTGGAAAAGGGCTGACCTCTTGGCTGTCGTGTTTGTTGAGTTATGTCACTTTCCCAAGTGTGTGCTGGTCCACATAAAATTAAGGGCGAGGTTGGTGTCGTATAACTGGTTTAAGCCATCCAGTCAAATATTTTACTGACTGTTCCAAGGCGGTACTTCTTTTGTGGATATTTTATGTTTTTGTTCTGTCTTGTGTTTGCTATGTCTTTGCGCGCGTCTGTTTATATGTGCTTTGTGGTCACCTGCTGGGAAAGGGCTGACCTCTTGGCTCTCGTTTGTGGTGTCTAACTGTGAGTTTGTCACTTTCCCATTGGTATCCTGGGCCAGGTGTGGTACTTGATTGTATCGATACCTGATCTTTGCACCCTTACTTACTTTGCTATCCTCTACCATATAAACAGTCATCCCCAGGTGGGTCCCCAGGGCCCAAAGGCCATCCTGTATTAATATGTAATATTTTAATAGCGTATGTAACTGTAGGCCTTATATTTTATTTTTTCTGTCTCTCTATGGAAGGTTTTTTTTTAAAAAAAAAAATTGACTAGATTATTATTTTTTGATTATAATCCAGGTAATAGATAGAAAAACAAAATAACTTTTGCAACCACCCCTTTAAATTCCTATTGATCTTTAATTGATTGCTGTGACCATCTAGTTTAGATTTTGATAACTAAATGATCATACACTGTGTTACTCTATTGTTTACTGAATCCTTTATAAACCTGAGATTTTAAACTAAACTTCAACTTTTGAAACATCCCCACCATTTTCATACTATGGTCACTTCCAATTTTTATTCGCTATTCCCCCAGAAGATGATCATATACAAAAAACAACTGAAACTGAAAGTCAATAATTTCTCTATGGTAGGTTAATTTTTGTATTCATTTCATTTTTCGTATCATATTTTACTGGTTTTCTATTATTGTATATATTTTCAGAAATAGCTACTAATAAAAGACCCCTTTCATCTGATAACGATTTTATTTCAGATGTCTTTTAATCTTTCATGATTAAGAAGTCCTCACTAACACAGTATATAGTTACAGATATTGGATAAGTCAATCTTACTGGTACACGAAATGCATCAAATGTACTGATTTCATAGTAAAAATACTACTTTTGAGACAACCTCCTTATATACCTACATGTACTATAGGGACTTTTAATTTCATATTTTAGCTGAAAATGAGAAGTTTCATAAAAATCTAACATTCATTTATTTATCTAGAGTTTGTATGTCTAAAATTTTCTGATTTATTTGTCAATAATTTCGTCTTTTCCATTGACCTAAATGCTTAAAATATGCGTTTCTTATGTACATTTGAGACGTCCAATAATTTCCCCAATCGTGGGGTTGTTAACATTTGTTTGGACTTAATTGGTCAAAAGGCTTTCTTCCTTACTTTACTTGATAAATGTAGCAGTAGGAGTCTGGTTTTCACAATGAAATGGATTCAAGTGTCCTAAATCATATGTTTTGATAATATATACCTGATTTACCCCCTTTTGAGTCCCTTCCCTAACCCTAGATTGAATCAACCCCAAATGTCTATTTTCTAAACTGCTAGCTATTAGTCCAATGCCCAAAGTATATTTTGATGACATTTGTATGCTACACATATACAAGTTAGGCATTTTCGATTAAAAATTAGCATTTTACCTATATAAACCTATAAAGGGGCTGTTATCAAGTCCAGTTTAGGGCCTCTCACCACAGATTTGTCAGCAAAGTAACATGTATGTATCGTTTAACATTTTACTTTTTTATTATGCCAGATTTTTTTTTGATTTTTTTAATACAAAAAAGACCTTCATACTGTTGTTGTCCATTTTGGCTTTTTAAAATGGATGCATCATAGTTGCCATGGTTATGGTAAGAAGATGGTTACTTCCTAAAAAAATTTTTCAATGTATTATAAACCATAGTTAGCTTGATCTTACTAAAGTTTGTAAACCTTTCCAAGTAGCCCTAACTTGCAACAATATGCTTTCAAGCATGTCGAAAACTGCCATATTTTAGTATATTGCTACCCCGACCACTTTTTTACAACATTGCTATATGACAGAATTACCAAAATTATTAATCATATCATCCTTGTATTAACATGGAGCAATACTGCCTAGTACAAGTTAACCTAAGGTCAATTTTTTTTATTCTAAAGTTGCATTTGGCAATGTATGTATGTCTGTTTTAACTGATTTTCCAGCACTTTTTTGTCAAAAAGTTTGACACTTCATTTACTCCCCTTTTTCAACCCTCAATTGAAATAACGCCCTATATTCATTTTTCATAAAAAGCTAGCTATAAGATCAATGACTTGAAAATATTTCAATGTAATTTCTACGCCACTTATACATAAGTTTGGCATTTTTTACAAAATAGTTGGGGTTTTTTTGCCTACAGAGACCTCTAAAACGGCTTTTATCAGGTCCCTTTTAGGCCTTGAACCCTATATTATATATCAAAAAGCAAAATATAAGTATTATTTCAACATTAAATTGTTCATTGTGTCAGATGTCTTCATGTTCGGCAATACAAAAACGCCTTAATAGCTGCATTTGTCCATTTTGGCCTTTTTGAGACGTTGGCATCAGACGTTGGCATTTTTTACAAAATAGTTGTTGTTTTTTTTGCCTACAGAGACCTCTAAAAGGGCTTTTATCAGGTCCCTTTTAGGCCTTGAACCCTATATTATATATCAAAAGCAAAATATAAGTATTATTTCAATATTTAATTGTTCATTGTGTTAGATGTCTTCATGTTCTGCAATAAAAAATCGCCAAAGAAGCTGCATTTGTCCATTTTGGCTTTTTGAGACGTTGGCATCAGAGTTGCCATAGTAACGATAGGAAGGTGGTAACTTCCTAAAAATATTTTTCCAGTTTATTACAGACCATATTTAGCTTGGTCTTACTAAAGTGTGCAAACCTTTCCAAGTAGCCCCAACTTGCAACAATTTGGTTTCAAAAATGTTGAAAACTACCATATTTTAGTACATTGTTACCCCACCCACACTATTGCAACCATTTTTATATGACAGAATTACCAAAATTATTAACCATACACTCCTTGTTTTCACATTGTGCAATACTGCTAAGTACAGGTAATCACAAGGTTAAAAATTTCTCATTCTAAAAGTTGCATTAGCACAATGTATGTCTATTTTTACTGATTTTCGGGGACTATTTGGTCAAAAAATTCGACGCCTTATTTACTCTTGTTGAACCCCTTTCGGACCCCTATATTAAGATAACACCCTTTATTTTCTTTTATAAAATGCTAGCTATAAGATCAATGACTTGAAAATATTATTATGTTATTTCTACACTACTTATACATGAGTTTTGCATTTTTTATTCAAAATAATAGCGTTTTTTCTCCTATGTAGACCTCTATAAGGGCTATCATCAGGCCCCTTTTAGATCTTTTCACCACTAATTTGTCAAAAAACCAAAATATAAGTATTATTTAAACATTTAATTGTTGATTGTGTCAGATGCCTTCATGTTCTTCAATACAAAAACGCCTTGCAAGCTGCATTTGTACATTTTAGCTTTTCGAGACGGTAGCATCATAGTTGCCATGGTTACGATAAGAAGACTGTAACTTCCCAAACATTTTTTTCCAATTCTTTATATATCATATCTAGCTTTGTCTTACTAAAGCATGTACACTTTTCCGAGTAACAGCGGCTTGCAACAATATCAGTTCATAAATGTCGGAAAACGACAAATTTGAATACCTTGTTACCCCACCCACTTTTATGACACAATTGCTACAAGACAGAAATACCGAATTTTATTCTAAGACCTTCCTTACATTTACATAAAGCAATACTGTGGAGTACAAGTTGTCACAAGTTAAAAACGTACTTATTCTAGAAGTTTCATCTGTGCAATTTATGTCTATTTTCAGTGATTTTTGGGCACTTTTCGGCCCAAAACTTTGTATTCGGTTACCATGGCAACGGAAGTAAACATTAAAGAATTAAGCATGGATGATTTCGTTTTGGGTGGAAACAACCAAGTACACAAAGTTT
This sequence comes from Loripinus fragilis, assembly GCA_964019695.1. Lineage (NCBI taxonomy): Eukaryota > Metazoa > Mollusca > Bivalvia > Lucinida > Lucinidae > Loripinus > Loripinus fragilis. The sequence goes on along the minus strand of OZ026515.1, from coordinate 13,860,371 downwards.
TGTTGAAATCTGAGACTAAGCGTGAAAAACTTTGCTCCATATTTACAGAGAATCCCTCTTAAAATCCAGCAATCACACATTCTGCCTATTACAAGAAACCCACTCAGGGATAAATACCAATAAGTTCTGGCAGCAGGAATGGGGCCACGAAGCATATTTTAGCGGTAACAGCAATAACAGCGAAGGGATAGGAATTTTAATCAACCCAAAAGTATCATATGTCGTTCAAAAGTATACAGAAATAATTGTGGGTAGGATGCAAGCTTTAGAAGTAATAATAAATGAAAAAGAAATAACCCTTATTAACCTTTACGGTCCAAATAATGACGACCAAACTTTTTTCGACCAGTTAGAAAAGTTCATCAATGATCATAATGAAAAAACCTTCATAGTTGGGGGTGATTTCAATACTGTAATAAACGAAAGTATAGATAAAAGAAACGGTAGGGTTAACACTCACAAATTATGTAGACAAGCAATTAACAACATTATAGATACCGATAATATTATTGATATCTGGCGAGAAATGCATCCAAATTTAAAACAATTTACTTGGCAATTGCATCAGAAACCACCTGTCTTCTGTAGACTGGATTACTTTCTCATCTCTGACAACCTACTCAACTCTATAACATCTAGTAAACACAATATTGGTTATAAGTCTGATCATAGCCTAGTTTCAGTAAACATAGACATACTAAATCTCACTCAAGGACCAGGTTATTTTAAACTTAATAACAGTTTGTTACTCAACAATGAATACCAAGAAATTATTAAGAAAAACATAACAGAAATTGCCTCAATAAATAGAGAGGCAAACCCGAACACACTTTGAGAAACCATAAAGGGCACAATCCGAAATGAAACAATTAAAGTCGCAACTTTTACGATGCAGAATCGCTGGAATAACAGAATCAGTGATGGTTGCGTATACGCACAAATACGCAGTGGTTTTGGTATGCACCTGGTCACCTATTCGAACCATGATACGGTACTTTTTCTACTGATAGTCCCAATAAAAGGTCAGTTTGTCTGAGATGGAATTCATTGTGTCTATATTTATCAACGCTTGCACGATTTCCTTACTTTCCTTGAATATCTCGGAAATCCTGTGCATTTTTCAATATATAAAGGATGGAATTTCCCATTCTTGTTAGGGGACATTTTAAACATACCGTTGAAAGGTTCGATATAGAGACGCTATTCATTATTATAAAAGGTACGTGAAGTTATATATATTGTTACTGTGTTGAAATTGTACATGACAGGGCGATGGCGACTCGTGTTATGGCATTGAATCGCGATGTCTCTAGCATGTCACATTGTATTGAAATAATAAGTCACTCGTTTTCTATTTTGTCGTCTGTTGAATCGGCCAGCATTCCGTGTATGAGTTCTTTCGGGTGTTATCAATAACGTCCCGTTTTTTCGGTGAAAATAGCGATTGTTACGCACTTGCGTATGAAGCTACACACATGCGTAATGCCTAAAAATCTGCTGGGACCATTCTTGCGGCTATAGTAAAAGCTGTCCGGATGGACTCGTCGGGTTATTTTGGACAAAAGTAGTCACAGGCCATGTCGGGCCTGCACATAAAACTATAATGGTATGCTGAAAGATTTACCAGGGACCGATAGGTGAAAAACAATTTTAGCAGCTAGATTTTAAATTGTTGTGATTTTATATGGCGTTGTTGGAAAGACGATTTAACTGCCAGTGATAGTCGACTTTCTGTAGCGACCTGTATGTGTCACCTCGAGTTATATCTGACGCATATAAGAATAAGGGTTAGGTGCATACACTACAACACACTTACTTAAATAAGGTGATAGCTGACATGTATGTTTAGAGATTAGGTAGGTGTAATGTTACACCAAAGTAAATGTAAAAATATTTGTTACACCAAAGTAAATAAGTAAAAATACTTATTATTATTACTTGGATGTAAAGATATTTGTTACACCAAAATAAATGTAAAAAAAAAATATTGTACGGTTTTACACACATAAAACAGCAGAATGTAATCTCTCAATATTGATGTAAATATGTTTGCCGAGAGGTCATAATTAGTTGTTTACAACTGATACGTTATACATGTACGAAATTAGCGCGTGGGCAGGGTGATGTCCGACGTAAACGTCCAAACGTTACGTCGGCACCACACTGTTCAACCTTTTCCTAGAATTTTAAGAGAATTGGTATCAGTATTTGTAAACCTCAAAACTATCTAGATAACGTGACCTTGAAGGGAAAAAGGGCCACGGGATCTTAATGTTTCGGCTGCGATAGCGTCTCAACCAGGATGACGTTATGACAGTGTATAGGAAATTTTGTTACGTATGGGTTTGTTCGTTTGGCATAAGAGGTATTGTTTAGCGCTGACATAGGCCAGTCACTAAAAATACTTCTCTATTATATAATTTGGAGTGTGGATATTTAGAAGAGCCAATCCATCCTAACCGCATGGGAGCCGTTAGCCATACACCCACGGGTGAGGGCTAATCGCGCGCTTATAGGGTTAGGCTGTAATTTAAAAGAGTAAGACCACTGAAATTATTTCTATTTTTGTGAACTTCAAACAAACAACTCCATTATTGACGCAACAGAGTGATTCTGAGATTCTAAATATAGATTGTTTTTTGCAGAATCGTCTCTTGTGTCCCCTCCTACGTTGGAGGCTGACTGTTGGTGAGCCGAATGATTATTACCTGAGGGCACTTATTAGCTGTCCCCCTCAGGCCACGACCAGCGTGGATCAGGCCCAATCGTTACCACGTAGAATAGCCGAATTGGGAGCCAACCGGCTTGAATTGTTATAAGTGAATCTGACATCCCAACGTGGGGATATGATCAGGAAGAACCACTTATATTAATCCTGACGTCTTGAACGACGATCAGTAGTACGCGTAAGAAATATTATGTGAAACCAGTGACGACCAAAGTACAGGCTCGATCACCTCAGCGCCGATGGTCTGAAGTAGACACACGTGCGGCTTAGAAGACATAGTGTTCGCGAGACGTGTATAATCTCGAGATTTCTCGTCAATACGAGAACTGAAATATTAAAGGGCCCAATTTTTTTTTTCCTATGAGAACTTAAGCTATATGTTAAACATATTCTTTACGTCTCTTATTTCTGACTAGTTGACGTACATCTAGAGCAGGACAATCCAAGATTGATTCTTATTGAAATGATCTTTGAGTGGCAACTTGCTCTAGTATAGGATGGTCAATTAGCCAGAAATAACAGCGTAGGTGGTGTCATTGTATATTAATGTGTTGTTGATGTTTTCTTAGTACATAAAGTACTGAAAAGGTTTTGCTAGTTGTGTGCATCATTTTTCCCTAGTAGCATCGTCATCGCATAAAGGAATTTTCCAATAAGATTTCCCCTCTTCCTTCCTGACCGGCTTTATGTCGTAACAGCAACCCATACAAGGAAACAAACTAGGAAACAAGAAAAAATCATAGAAAGCGAAATTCTAAAGTAACAAAAAGACATTTTGGAAACATCAGATAACGACAAAATTGAATCTATTAAAAAAATTACTGGAAAAAAATAATGCATTAGAAAAAATAACTGAAGAAAGAATACAAGGAATAATACTTCGCTCAAAAGCAGAAATGGTTGAACATGGCGAAAAGAATAGTAAATATTTTGCTAGTTTAGAAAAGAAAAGGTCTGAAACAAAACTCATCTTGAGGCTTAAAATTAATAACAAAATTAATACAAATCAAACAAAAATACTTTCAGAAACTGAACTTTTTTATAAAAATCTTTATAATAAACGGGAAGTAGGACATTCATCTTATAATTTTTTTGATGACTCAATTCGTAAACTGAATAACTTGGACAAAAACAGCTGTGAAGGACATATTACAGAAGTGGAATGTATAAATGCACTTAAAACATGCAAAATCAAAAAAGCCCAGGATCTGATGGAATCACAGTAGAATTTTACAAATTATTCTAGAATGATGTGAAGGAATTCTATATTAATTCTATAAACTACTCCTTTCAAACTGGTTCTCTCACTGATTTACAAAAAGAAAGTATAATCACACTTTTATCTAAACAAAATAAGGATATAACATCACTGGAAAACTGGAGACCTGGGTCAGGTGTGGTACTTGATTGTATCGATTCCTGATCTTTGCAACCTTACTTACTATAAGCCTACTAAACATCGATTACAGGATTGCCACCGAAGCCATAGCCAACCACGTAAAATGTGTTATTTCAAGTTTAGTACATAACTCACAGACAAGGTTTATAAAGGGAAGATACATAGGGGAAAACATCCGTTTACGCTTTGAAATTATAGACAATGCTGAAGATGTGAATAAACCTGGATTAATCTTCTTTTCTGACTTTGAAAAAGCTTTCGATAGCATTAATTACACATTTATTATACGTTGCCCGAAGCACTTTAACTTTGGAGAAGATTTTATCAGATGAGTAAAACTTTTTTATCATGACGCGAAAAGCTGTGTCTCAAATAATGGTAGCATGTCGAATTTCTTCCCCATATTGCGAGATGTTAGACAGGGATGTCCACTCTCTACCTATTTATTTATAATGTGTATTGCGCTACTTTCATATAAAATTTCAACAACAGAAGATATAAAAGGCATTATCTACACAAAACAAGAATTTAAAAAATCTCTATTCGCTGATGACGCCTCATTTATACTTGATGGTTCATTTAAATCTTTTCAAACACTAATTGAAATCTTAGACAACTTTAGTTACATTTCTGGATTGAAACTTAACGCTAAAAAATGTCAAGTCCTGCGAATAGGCAGCATGAGTAAAAGTGACATAGTATACTTAAAAGGCAGAAAATTCCAATGGAGTTCAACTGAAGCGAGTTCACTTGGTATGACCTTTTGCACTAACAAAGATGATATATTCGGAGCAAATTTAGAACCTAAAATTAAGCTCTTTGCAAAATGTTTAAAGCAGTGGCAACACAGAAAACTGACATTAATGGGTAAAATCACCGTTTAAAAAAATAGGCTCTCCCTAAACTTGTATATGTTCTTTCCTCTTTACCTGATCCGACTAAAACTACTATTAAGGAAATCGAAACGACAATGTATGACTTTATATGGGATTCAAAGCCTGCTAAGATAAAAAGAGATGTACTTACCATGGATTATGAAAAAGGGGGGTTAAAAATGATAGATATAGAAATATTCATGAAATCTTTTAAAATATGCTGGATTAAAAGAATGATTTAATCTGAACATGATGGATTATTAAAAAACCTATACCTAAACAAACTTAATTAATTTGGAGGAAAGTTATTATTTGAAAGTAACTATTCTGAAAATGAAATAGATATATTTACACAAAACGTTTTCTTAAAAGATATCTTAGCAGCTTGGTGTCATTGTATCAAACATCCAGCCATCAGTAGCTACAGACACGAGATTTTATGGAATAATGGCAATATAAAGGTAGAAGGTAACACAATAATGTATTCACAATGGTATAGCAGTGGTATAAAATATTTTGAAGACATATATGACAATGAAGCAAAATCGCTTTACACACTTAGAATGCTAAGAGAAAAATACGCAATTCCAGAAGGTGATTTTTTGAATTATTTAACCCTCATACATAGTATACCCAATTCATGGAAAACTAATATTAAAACTGAAAACGTTGATATACCAAAAAAGCCATCTATTCTTGAACAAATAACTAAATCGAACCAAACAAACAAGTACACTTATAAACTACTTATGAAAAAGAAATTAAAGTAACACCAAAAATAAAATCTGAACAAAAAATGGATAGAACAATTTGGCGATGAAGATCTAAACTGGAACAAAATATATACCAATCTCTTACAGATAACTAAAGACCAAAAAATGGATAGAACAATTCGGCGATGAAGATCTAAACTGGAACAAAATATATACCAATCGCTTACAGATAGCTAAAGACATCCCACTTCAGAATTTTCAATATAAATGCTTAATGCGAATTATTCCTACCAACAAATATCTTTTAAAATGTAAAATTGGAGAGACAGCTTTATGCGAATTCTGTACGATGGAAATAGAAACAATTAATCATCTTTTTGGGAAATGTAACTATGTACAACATTTTTGGGCAAACCTGGCTACGTTTTTGCTGAGATATAACATAACAATGCATTTTAGCTTAAAGTATGTTACTTTTGGTATCACGGAAAGAGCACATTGTATAGAAAACCAGGTCAAAAATTTCATTATATTGCTCGAAAAATATTTTATATTTAAAAACAAATGCCTTAAAACTCAACCAACAATATCACATTTTAAAGTGTACCTTAGTCAAAGAATAAATGTTGAAAAAGCATATCTATTTTATAAAAAATAGACTTGCCCAATTTGACACAAAATGGGTGAATTTTAAACCATTAATAGAGGAAAATGCATAAACAAGAAAGGTGACTATCTCTCTCTCTCTCTCTCTCTCTCTCAACTTCCTCTCCCTCTTTCCTTTCCTCCCCCCCCCATTTTAAGTTGTTTCTGAATCCACCTTGTAAAACATATAGAGCTTTGATAAGCGAATATCAACTAGTCATACATTGTTTTACTAAAACGTGACAAAATGTATAACCCTGCAATGGAAAATAAGGCATGTATAAAATCTGTCTCAAAATTGTTCAAGATCTCCTTTTCTTGCTGATACAATGCACACTGAAGTAGCTTATTTATCAATACATGCATTTGGGAGAGGAGACATACATATTGAGAATACATCTTGTCATGTTCTTATTGATAATGTGACACCTAAAAATTCATATTTTGTAGTATGACTAACTTATACATGTACCTGTGTATTGTAAAATGTATTGTGCGTGTATATGTTGTATGATGTTGTTTCTGAAATAAAACAATTAATTACAAAAAAAGATTGTCATGATATGATTGTTTTGATTTTCTCAACTCACTGATTTTTTGTTTCGTCGGGTTTTGTATTTAATCAAGTAATGAATGTTATTTGTTTTTCTGTGTTGCCTAAATGCTTATTTCCGTTTCCGTGTATCATGTTATCCATGGAGGACCATTTGGCGTAACAGTGATTATATTGTTTGGTATTGACTTTTCAGCTGCTTTTGTTATTGCATATGATATGTTTTAAACATTTTTGTCTTTATCTTTCACTTTCAATCTTTTCAAGAATATTTGATACGGAAAGGTGCCTTTTTATATATTTCATAATCGGCCATTTTGAAGTTCAATATTCGTCTTTTATATGCAGGTAGGTATGTATGCTCTTAAAATCTTAGTATGAGTATAGCTGGACAATGATATTGGACCTGTTCAGGAATGAAGGATCCGCAACGCCACTACACAGAAAATAGACTGAATTCTTCAATCAGTGATAATTTTTAAAATACCCAGTGAGAATATGACCAGCAGGTTGATAACAATAATAGTAAGTGAGTATGATCAGGAAATACTACAATCACAAACTGCAGACTACCCCATGGCACCGAGAGGAAGAGCCGCTCAAACATCACGAGACACCAGGAAGACAAATAAAGCAAAGCAATCAGCTCTCTCTTCCCCATCAAGATGATTGCAATACTAGAATGGACATAAAGTAACGTACAACAAAACATAGAACAATTACAGACTCCCACAATGGGAGTAATAATAAACAAAAAGTCAACAACAACAGAACAATATTTGATATCTTACAATCTAAAGAATCAGGAATAATAGTTTCAATATCAAGTTCAGTCACTAATTTGTTATTGATTAATACAATACTACGAATATGTTTATTTTACTTTTAACAAATAATAGGCGATTCCTTATTTTCAAAATAAGTAGGAATAGAAGAGATAACAGATGTTGTTTTAAATATATTTGGGTAAGTTGATGAATCCAAATCTTTTATTGACAAATTGGCTTTTGATAAAATGCCTTATATGATTAATTATCCAGTCAATGTAAAGTTGAATAGCATGTTAAGTATAAGTTCTATCATCGAATTTATTAGCCTCAATATCCAAATTACGAAGTGAAGAGATAAAAAGAGTAACTAAATGTGCAAGAGCCATATGGCAGCCAGGTTGTCTTAATATACAACTTAATAATACTAATACCTCTGATACTGAAGTCGCGTTTTAGAATTGCATTTGTCAATTTCTAATGATATTGTTTCTACCAAAATTTTTAATAAACGTGACGACTTTGATTTTAAAATTGTCAATTTCCCATTTTAGATGTTGATGTTCCTCGCTCTACATCCTATTGAGTCTATATCTCTCAACTCATTCGTTTTGCTAGATCATCTAGCCATGTTGCTGACTTCAATACTCGCAATAAATTGTTATCTCAGAAACTTCTTAAACAAGGCTATCAGTATCATAAACTTTGAAAAACCTTTTCTAAATTTTATAGACGAAATTATGATTTGATATCTAAATTCCAAATTGGACTTAAATCACTCTTGCGCCAAGGACTTTCGTAACCTGAATTCTATGGTGACTTGGTGTATGATTTGAAGAAAATTGTAGGCTCTAATAATTTTTCAGCGCAGTTCATTAAAATAATTTCCCATTATAAAAAATATTGGCTATAACATTAATTTTTGCAGCAGGCTGCATGCTTGGTGGTGCCGGGCCGCATAGCGCAGTCGGTAACGTGTCTGGCTACAGATGCGTGTCTGACTGCAGATCCAGGGGTCGCGAGTTCGATCCCGGTCCGGCCCCATACTTTCGTGGAGATTGATCATGAAATGATTTCTACGGTCATTCTCCTCCTTCCGCTGATTCATTCAAGAAGGGTTGTTGTCAGTTACAAGCGAAAGTATGTGCACGAATTACTGGTTAACCGCTTGTTCAAGCCTGCCCAGGAAAAAGTGTGGTTAGGTGAACTGACCGTCCCGCAATGACCATAGCTGTTGACTTGGGACGTAAAGCAGACAAACAAACAAACATGCTTGGTGGTCAACCCAATCACGGTTGGCAACTTTGTTTTCTTCTTTAATTGCACACCTGCGGGTCGGCCTTCAGACTCTATGAATGTTCCTACTTAAAGACTTATCTATTGATGAGATGGTAGGGGCCTGATGCTTTGGCTGTTGTCAGGCCCACGAGGGTTTCCCTGCTGGATTTCTTTTGCTCTGGTATATACACATTATCATAATTATAGTAACTTGATCTGGCGTACAGTATCACGTCGAGTGGATGAGGTCATATCATTGGATTACCCGAGACGCGTAGCGTTGAGGGTGATCCAATGGTATGGCATCATCCACGAGACGTGATACTGTACGCCAGATCAAGTTACTATAATTATGATAATATGTTTATTATATGCCTTTTTCTGACATTATTCTGATTGTTTATAACCTGTTTTGGTATTTTATCCAAAAAATGCGGGAACGTTTGCCATAACGTTACGTTTCTTGACGTCACGTCATCATGTTTTCGTCTCTGGTTCCATGCTTCATATTTACTTAACGTAATGTCGCCGCAAAAACAGGTAACCGACGTTAGCCTCGTTTTAAAGGATAGTGATATGTAATCAGAAAACCTCAGTTCGTTGATCCGGCATTCTGTATCAGATGGCCAGAAAACAGACAGTTTAAACGTTGTATCATTTATAGGTATATAATAATCAGTTTTATTTACTGTTGAGTCCTAATCTTTGCTTTATCTCCTTTTTACAGCTTGATTTATATGTCCTAGGAGATGATGCATTGATAAGTTAGGGGTCTTTTATGCAAACCAAACACCTATGTTTTTTGATCCACATCTGAACTAAGGGTGAGGTTGGTGCACCGTTAAACTTGTTTAAGCCCTCCAGTAAAATATTTTTACAGACCGTTCTAAGGTGGTGCTTCTTTTGTGGATCATTTATATATTTTTTTTTGTTTTGTTATGATTTCATGTATGTCTGTTTGTTGATGCCTTGTGGTCACCTGCTGAGAAAGGGCTGACGTCTTGGCTCTCGTTTGTGATGTCTAATTGTGACGCTGTCACTTTGCCATTGGTAACCTGGGTCAGGTGTGGTGCTTGGTTGTATTGATTCCTGATCTTTGCCCTCTTTCTTACTTTTTCATATAAAAAAATGTTAAAATGTGTCTATCTTTGAGGTTTAGATTACTATATTTACGTACACTATGTGACCGTTTATTACGTTTAGAGAAAAAACATCAAAATCTAGTTTAGAAGTCTACTAGTTTGACCAACATATTGCATGCCACGATTCTCCTCTCTTCAAGATAGACATAAATAACATCAGTTGATTTTAAAGCGAGATCAGAATTTTTACCTACAGAAAATTGTCTACCATCAAAGTTAGACGTAGTAGTAGATTTACAGCATATATGTTTACAGCAACTATACCTCTTGGCATTGCACTTCGAAATAGAGGGATACATAACACTTCTTCTATGCTTACACCTAGAGTTCCTACGTATATGTGACTTCAGAGGAGAAAGGCGAACTTTTAAGAGATTTATAAAAAGAATTCCAAGAATCAGATGTGACAAATTTGCCTTGTTTGCAGTGGTCTAGATAAGGATTTGGACCAATGGGTATTTCACCCCATACTTTTTTATTTAATGAGTAATTTACTCCATATTTAAAATATCAAATTGCAGAAAATGCAAAGCCTTGTAAAAAGACCCAATATTTGCTTTACATATTTTAAATAAAAGTTGCTTGTATCAAATACATGTTGCGTTTTTAGGAAAACTTCCAAGATTTATACATTTGGTGTATATTAATTAGTCTTTTCTTACTAAGAATAAACGATTTCACCACATGAATTGAATATCAGCACTGAAACCTCAAACTGCAAAGGGTATTTTCACCCTTCAATTTAATTTTCAATGCTGAATTCCAAAAAATCAGTGCTGAAATACTCTTTATCCCCTCTTATCTGGAGCCCTGTGTTTGATTTCTGTTTGGCCAGGCGACAAACACTTGTTATAAATCACTTAAAAGACGCATGTTGAGAGACAAGTGACGTTATTGTAATGTTAAAGTGACGTGATAATGTCATTTTGCATCTCGGCGTATTCAGGAACTTCTGGGAGCCTTTTTCAAACATCAAATGTGATATTTAATGGTGAACTGGATAAAGAATCCATTATGTATGCGAGGATAGGAATGAAAAATCAGTCGCTTGCGATCGCCGCTTGTCATCACTCGGCAAGGCTGATGATGCCAGAACAGATTTTTCAATCATAGTAGTTTCTTATAGTGTATATACTCCCGGTGTTTGCTGAGAAAGATCAGCAGTTTGACGCCACGAAGCAAGTGTGTAGAAGATATATTCTTATCTGAGATTTTACCCATGGATAAAAAATCTTATCTTACCCATTTTATTTACCCAGGACGTCAAGTAACATCATCATGTGAAATTGTATCTTAGTGTATTCAGGGACTTCGCGTATTCGGGGACTTCTAGAAGCTTATTTTAAAATAAATAAATAATTAGATAAGTAAATAAGAACAGTTGTGAGCAGGAAAAAATCCATTATTCCTGTGATGGTAGGATAGAAAAATCTGTCCCTCGGGATCACCGTTTATCATCACTCGGCAAGCCTCTTGATGCCATACTGCGATCCTCAGGAGAGATTTTTCAATTTCACCCTCACACTCATAGTAGTTTCTTATAATGGATATACTCCCAGCGTTTGCTGAGTAAGATCAGCAGTTTGAATTCACGAAGCAAGTGTGTAGAAGATATACTGAATGAGAATATAGAAGATGAACAATATTTCAATACAGTAAATTCGGAAATTTTCGCGAGGGTTTTATTTTCGCGAAACTTCGCATATGCAAAGTTTCGCGGAAGTAAAATCCTCGCAAAATGGCAAAATTACTCTGTCGTTTACTGATATAGGTAAATCATGCACTAGTCGCGAATTTTAAACGTCGCTAAATGTATTTTAACGCTATTCGCGAAAATAAAATTCTTTCGAAAATTACCGAATTTACAGTATTTGAAAATCCTGACGAT